>CM076578.1:398150258-398449167 GCA_034641835.2 Pinus albicaulis | reverse complement strand
TCTTTAACCTCCTCTGAATAAAATCTCCACCGTTGGATGCAGCCATCCAACGGCCATGATATTTCTTGCCTTCTGAAGCATTTTTAACCTAATTACGCAGGATTTCTTGACTATTTTTGTGTTTTTTCAGGTCTTTTAAAAGGTTTTCCATTATATTGAAGAGAAAGGCCGAAGGTTGGGAAAGACGTTTCCTGCGCTTTTGAGCTATTAAAGAGAATCATTCACGGGCTCGATTCCATTGTTTTATCAATGATTCATAAGCGTTGATACCGTAAAGAGCCCTGCGCGGCCCTACACATTGACAAGACACTGTGTTTTAAACACATTTAAAAAGAGTATAAGTTTGAAGAACTGAGCACAGCGGAAGGAAGATTAAAGACAGATCTGGAAAATTACGGCTAAAAAATATTATCAAAGGCCTAATTCCCTGGGTTAAAACACAATCAAAAGAAATCATAAGTGTTTGACTGATAGAAAAGACCTACACCGCTGCATTTGAGGCGAATTGATTCCTCAGTTACTACAAGAGCCACCTGTTGCCTCAAACCATTCAAAACAGAGGCCGAAGTTATCATGGAAGAAATATCCGCTCCAAGGTTGCCATGAAGCACTGCCACAGGAAAACTAATGCAACAAATATCTGCAGAGTTACTCCACATTATTCAGAGCCTCAAAGTCAACAAAGCTCCCATCGAGCTTTGATATTAATTGTAAAATAGTTAATACAGAAAACCACTTGTAAACTTCTTCATTGAGCCCCTCAAAAGGCCCAGAAGTCTTGAATCTGTTTTAATTACCTTAAGAGATCTTTTATCAGATATCACCTCCTCATCCTTCTATAAATACCTCTGTAGAAGATGAGAAGTTGGTTGGTTGGTTGGTTATTGTTTGATCACAAGTTGTAATACTGAAACTCTTTGAAGTAAATACATAGTCTGTTGAAGTTGAAGAACAAATTGAAGTCTTGGAGATCTTGATGATGTTGTTGAATGCTTGTTCCTGAGAAGGATCTATCATTGGATCCATGAGCTTGGCTGTTGGTGAAGTATTCTGAATTGTCTTATGTTTTCCCCCTGTTTTCATTATGTTCCATAATTTCTTACTACAGTAGGATAGAAAGTTTTAGGCTAAGAAATGACTCTTGGAAGCACCTTAGACCTGTTCATCCTTCACTGTTTCATGTTTTCTTCTGCTGAAGTATTTTAGAGGCTTTAATCTTTCTCTTTAGTATTCATGCTTGTTTATTTCCTTAATAGTTGGAACAGTTGGTTTCAGCATGATTTATGGTTCTCCCTGCTTGTCTGCTGCCACTTAAAAACTGTTATTGAAGTCTCCCTTTAAATTTCTTTGCTTATAGTGAATCAAAGAGGTCTGTTTTGATCTTTACCTTTGTCCTCACTTAAAAAGTTGGCTTAAAGGTCGTTACAATTATGATCATAGATGTTTTTAGGTGTTCCTTCTTCTATGACTGTAATTATCAGTGAATCTTTTATGTTTTCTAAGTCATTTGAGAAATAAATCTTTGAGGAAATAGGGTATTCCCTGAATCTTAGATTTCATTTTAAAAGTTGTTTTAAAATCATTATTTGCTTAAAGGTGTGATTTGAGTTTCATGTATATCCCTCTCTATAAAAAATCTCTTTTATTGTTCAAGTTATGTTTTCAAGTTCCCTTCATTGAGAATTAAACTTCTCTTTCCAAATAATTGATGTCCATCTCATTCCAAAACCAAAGGATCCTGTGGCCAAGTTATATTTTCCCTCTGATATCCCATATCCATTGATGAGTATGTTATGACCTCTTCTTGACTCCATTTCCCAATGAACTAGATGTTTCTCCATTCTGTGTATCTTTCCTAGACCTTTCATGTTCTATTGTATCAATTCAATCCAACCAAACAAAAAAACAAACACCTGCACTTAATAAATAGTCTAAAATCAATACTCTAAGCACACAAGATAAACCTTTGCAAACAAATATTTGAGAGATCTCTCTCTGAGAACAGGAGGACTAGATCCTGGGACTCTAAATATTGGTTTTGATGTTGCCTTGTCTTTTGATTTGCCAAAATATCAAAACACGGGACACCAACATAATGTCAATCATGGTGGAACACTTCTGAGTTAGCAACAATCTAAGTACCCTTCAGGACTGCAGAAATCCCTTATTTTCAAGAATATCCAGTGATTATTAGCCACCTCATCGCCACCAACATAATGGCAATCACGGTGGAACCACTGAGTTCATAGTTGCCTAGCAAGCTCTTATAAACTCACTAGTCTTTCAAACAACCATAGAAACTCAGAAAAACCCCAAAATATTTAGTTTGGCTTCATAATAAACGTGGTGGTGGAACCATAAAACATTTTACCTTTACAAAAGCTAAAATTTTTCCACCTGGTGACTCCACTGGCCTCCAGTAGGCCTATTACCCTTCCAGTCCTTGTAGACTCCCTCGAGAATGCATTGAGAAAACCTAATCATGCTATTGGTGAACAACGAACTTCAAAATCTTTCACCTGGCGACTCCACACTCTGAAACTCCCAGAAGACCAAATGACTCCACTGGTAGAAGACCCTGAACTGATTGACCAGACACAGTGACCTCTTTCTTGATTTACAAACATGATTCCAAGAATACAACGAAGATATGCCCCAATGAATAGAGATCATATCCCTGGGTTTCCATATAAGATGCCCCAGGTGAATTGGGATGACAACCTGCCTGTTTTTCAAGGTGAAAAGTTTGATGACCCTTTATTACATCTTATCAAATTTCACATACATGTATGGAGGTTGAAAGTTGAATGGCATGAAGATTGCCTAATGAAAATGTTCATGTTAACATTAGAAGGAAAAGCTAGGGATTGGTATGAACACTTAAGATCTAGTAGTTTTTTTTTTTTAAGAGACCTTGAATATGTGTTCTATGAGAACTATAAAGAAAACACTACATCATTATCATTGGGTGCAATATATTATGATCCATCACAAAACATCACCCAACACATTATAGATAATGAGGAAGCTTTGGAAGAGATGCATCCCGAAGATCTTTTAACAGCCATTCATGAGTTTAATCTCCTATTGAAAAATTTTAAGAATATAGATGAATCAGTTGAGGAAGAGATGATCCAAGAAATAATGGACGTTCCTCAAGATATCCCTGAAAACTCAAAAATTGATTCATCATCCCTTATAGCCGAGGCTCAAGAAGACATCCAGCCTCAAAATCAGTCTTCACAAGAGACAGAGAACTATTGTACTCCTGTTCAAAGGAACATAGAAACATCTCCCCCTTTGACAGAAAAAGAGATCGATCAGACTATTAATAAACAGCCAGTCTCTGAAACTTTTTGCAAAACAAACACTCTTGCCCATTCACATAGAGAACTTTGTTGTACAGATTTAGAAAGTTCTTTTGTAGATCAGAATGAAGAAGGACCTGCTGATAACCCAGTATGTTTGATTGGTAGTATTACTTATATTCGTGATTCTCCTAACTTTGATCTATCTAGTGATGATGCTTCCCAAACAGAAGTTAATTTTTCAGGATCATCATTAGCAGATTTATGGGAGGAAGATCAGTTCCTTCAAAGAAATAATGAGCCAGTGCAGACTATTTATGATACTAATGATGAAATTTTTCAAAGCCTAGAAGTGAGTTAATATTCATTGGATCTTTGCTCCGATTCATTTCAAATCATCATTAATAGTTTCCATGTGATTGGGAATCAACAGACTTTCATCTCAAAGGATGAGGAGGAAAGAAACGAAGAAATTTTTGGGCAGGTGGAAATCAAGGAGCTTTCTCTTGAAAAAGAGGAAGCAATTAAACATACCCTTGCTCAAGAATATAATAACCTCCTCATAGAGTACAGTCCACTAAACCAGAGCATACTAGGGCTACAAGAGGACAACACTGCCAAATATGATGAGTCCTCCAGTTCAGATGATGATGCTTCCAAACAACTTTCTGAAGATATGCTCCTCAAAGTTGAAGTCTTGGAAGCAGACAATATACCAGACACAGAGGACCAAAAAGAAGAGAATCTTCATCTTTTCTTTGTTGATCCTATGGAAGAGTATGTGGAAATCCCAACTGGCTCAAATTATCAAGCAGCGATCCTTTGCACGAGCCAGAGACATGAAAAGTTGTCACCTTCTGTGATAGCCTTGATATTGAAGGTTAATCTTCAATATGTTCTATGGATACCTCTGACAAGCAGCCATAGTTTCTACTTCTTCTTGACATTACTCAGCTGGCTGCATTGGAATTTTTGTATCATATGATAAATGTAAATACTCCATGTTTAGAATAGGTTAGATAGGAATGTCAATAAAGCTCAGTCCTGAGCATGTAGTTAGTTGATTGTCTTCTACTTTGAAGGAAAATCAAACATTCAAAAATACAAAAACAAAGAAAAGAACGAAAAGAGGCAGATTGTCAAAACAAGAAAGGTACAACCCCATACCAAAAAGAGAAACAAATTCTGAAAGTGTGCAAGCTTAAATGCCACTCCTACAAAACACACTTCTAGTTAGTAAAACTGCCTAATCTTGACTAATTAGTTTTAAATTTCCTCTTCATAGGATATAATTAACTGACCACCAAACCTGCTTAAATATTGGTTTATCAAGAGGGTAGATTTGGATAGAAATGAAGGTTCAAATATTATGAGATCAAAATCAACCTAAACAGTAAGAGAGATGACTCAAATCTGTTCTTTTCTGAGTCAAAAGATGAAAAAATCTGGTTCTAATCAGTTCAAAATCTGAACCAGAAAACAAGGAAGAAACAACTCAAAAAAGAGAGTCAAAACAGAGCTGTAAAAAGATGAAGTGCGTGCTTTAAATTTTCAGATCTTAAGCCTTCCATTTTGATTTAATTTTCTGCAAAATAAATGTCTGTGTGCAACTTGTTTTATGCCATACATCAACATCAAATTAGACTGCTCAACTTAACCGAATGCTTTTTAAATTTATGTTTTAGCAAATTAGAATAAAAATTTGTTAGACTGCTTTAACTTAGTCACCAGATTAGTAGATTAGGTAGAGAAGCTAGTATGGGCTCAAATGTTTTATCTGGAGTCCATGGAGAAATAAGAAGTAGAACTACATTAGATTTTTTGCTTTCAAAAAGAATAAAATGTTGAAAGAGAGTTTACCAATCCAAATGCACTCTAGAAAGAAAAAATGTTAGATCAGTAGGATTGGATAGGTAGAAACTTGTTGATGAAAAATCCATTGTTTTCCATGGCTGTTAGCATTTCCAGAGCAAAAGAAGATCATTCAATCAAAGAAAGGCAGCCCAATGGATGAGGCAACTGATCAGCCTCCCAAAAAATGCAAGTCTGAAAGTTCTTGATACCTTCAAGAAGGCACCATCCCCAAGTGGAGCCACTGTTAGCCACCTATAAAATTTGTCATACCAAATAGTGGTTAAATGATTTAGGAGCCTTCAAGGAACATATTTTATTGCAAAAAAGTGTTGGCTCTTGAAGACTCTTAAAGGCCTCATGCCTCTGTCCAATCTCCACTATTGTTTCCATTTCATACTCTGAAATTTCTATTAAAATCCAAGAGAAAAACTGCTGCCAAACCATCATTTTCCCCTTCTCCCACTCAAAACTAACCTTCATTTGCTCCCCTTTTTCTCCATAAAAACTCCCTTGTTTTCATGATTTCTTTTCCTCCCTTGATGAAAATCATCTTTACAAGGTTAACAACTCACTTTTTAACCTTTCCGAAACCATCAAATTCCATTGAAAACTCTGAAAAATTCATGAAAATATAAGTTTTTCTATGGACTTAATCCCCTTGGGCTAAGTCCTAACGACTTCCCCCCACATGCCCATGCATTAAAACCAAACGCCAAAGCCTTTCGGCGCTAATCACATCGCACATTTTCAAAGTGCGCAAGTTTTGTGCCATGGACCGAAAGTTCCGATTGCGATTGGCTTTTTATGTGTTTAAAGCTCCCAAATATATTATTTCTCATGCAAACCATAAAACCCGTCCCGGGCGCTTATCGCATCGCAATAATCCAAAGAACGCAAGTCCATGCCATATTCGAAAGTTCCGATGCGATTAGTAGTGCGTCATATAAATTCCAATGCGATTAAAACCTTTGTATAAATATCCCGTGGGCCCGCCTTTCGTACTCAAAACCTTATAAATAATCCATCCCTATTTCCTTTTTTCCTTTGTAAAATATCAAACCCGCTTTTCCAAGGTTTTGGTCTAAAAACCAAAGTCGTGTGTTAAATATACAAATGGGTTGATTAAAAAGACCGCATCGGAATTTCCGATGCGATCGAGTCTTTTATATATATAAAGCCCCGCCCCTTCGGTCGCATCGGAAATCTTTGAAAGGCTCCTCCAATTATGTTCGGTTGACACTTCCGATTGCGATGTTCTGATTGCTCCATCGCATCGGAGTTTTTAAAATCGCATCGCAGCTTGCACATCGCATCGACCTGTTCTCCGATCGCGCAAATCGCATTGGCCTATCTCCCGATCATCGCAATCGCATCAAACTATTCTCCGATCGCGCAATCGCATCACCTCATTCCCGACCTCCGATTGCGATTCCCCCGATCCATTCTCAACCGTTGATCTAATCTTTAGATCGACAGACAGCGCTTCATCGCATCGGCCCTTTCTCCGATTGCGCAATCGCATCGCCTCATTCTCGACCTCTGATTGTGATTCCCCCGATTCATTCTCAACCGTTGATCTAACCTTTAGATCAACAAACAACGCTTCATCGCATCGCAATTTCGCATCGACACCATTTGAGTCTTGCCCCTGATTGCGATCCTCCGATTAGATCTGGACCATCCACGTGTCCAGATCGGATGACCCATATCTTTTCCGCATGTTTCCATCGCCCTCTGCTTCTACCAAAGGGTTTTTCAAAAAGCCGTTCTGCACCGTTGATCATGCGTGATCAACAATGTTTATTTTTCGCGCTTCTTCTTTTTTAACCTCTCCTCTCAATAGACTCCACCTTCAGTTGGATGCAGCCATCCAACGACCGCGATCTTTCCCGCCTTCTGAAGCAATTTTAACCTAATGACGCAGGATTTCTTAACTATTTTTGTGTTTTGCAGGTGTTTTAAATGGTTCTCCATGGTATTGAAGAGAAAGGCCAAAGGCCGGGAAAGACGTTTCCCGTGCCTTCTATACATTAAAAGAAGCCATCTACGGGGCTCCATTCCACGTTTTATCAACGCTTTATGGGCGCCGATACCATAAAGAGTTCTGCATGGCCCTGCACATCGACAAGACACTGTGTTTAAAACAAGATTTAAAAGAGTATAAGTTTGAAGGATAGGGCATGGCAGAGAAGAAGATTGAAGACAGATTTAGGGAATTACGGTTAAGAATAATTATCAAAGGCCTAATTCCCTGGATTAAAACACAGTCAAAAGGAAATCATAAGTGTTTAAACTGACAGAAAGGCTTCCACCACCTGCGTTTGAGGCGAATTGATTCCTCAGCTACTACAAGAGCCACCTGTTGCCTCAAACCATTCAAAACAGAGGTCGAAGTTATTGATTAAAGAAATATCTGCCTCAAGCGCTGCCAAGATGTTAATTCTGCCACAGGAAGCTAATGCAACAAATATTCGCAGTTATTCCACACAATGCAGAGTCTTCTAAAGTCAAAATAAAGTTCTATTCGAGCTTAATTCATAAAAATAAAGACAGACATGAGAACCACTCTGTAAATCCTTCACTGAACCTCCCCAAAGCGCTGAAGTCCTTAAAATGTATTAATCGGGCTTGAGATGACTTTTTTATCAGATCTCACCTCCTCATCCTTCTATAAATACCTCTGTAGAAGATGAGAAGTTGTTGGTTGGTTGGTTATTGTTTGATCACAAGTTGTAATACTGAAACTCTTTGAAGTAAATACATAGTCTGTTGAAGTTGAAGAACAAATTGAAGTCTTGGAGATCTTGATGATGTTGTTGCATGCTTGTTCCTGAGAAGGCTCTATCATTGGATCCATGAGCTTGGTTGTTGGTGAAGTATTCTGAACCGTTTTATGTTTTCCCCTATTTTCATTATGTTCCATAATTTCTTACTACAATAGGATAGAAATTATTAGGCTAAGAAATGACTCCTGGAAGCACCTTAGACCTGTTCATCCTTCACTGTTTTATGTTTTCTTCTGCTGAAGTATTTTAGAGGCTTTAATCTTTCTCTTTAGTCTTCATGCTTGTTTATTTCCTTAATAGTTTGAACAATTGGTTTCAGCATGATTTATGGTTTTCCCTACTTGTCTGTTGCCACTTAAAAAACTGTTATTGAAGTCTCCCTTTGAAGTTCTTTGCTTATAGTGAATCAGAGAGGTCTGTTCTGATCTTGCCCTTTGTCCTCACTTAAACAGTTGGCTTAAAGGTCATTATAATTATGATCATAGATGTTTTTAGGTGTTCCCTCTTCTATGACTACAATTATCAGTGAATCTTTTATGTTTTCTAAGTCATTTGAGATAAAATCTTTGAGGAAATAGGGTGTTCCCCGAATCTTAGATTTCATTTTAAAAGTTGTTTTGAAATCATTATTTTCTTAAAGGTGTGATTTGAAGATTTCATGGTTAGCCCTGTCTATCAAAAAGCTCTTTATTGTTCAAATTATGCTTTTGAATCCCCTTTGTTGAGAATTAAACTTCTCTTTCCAAATCATTAATGTTCATCTCATTCCAAAAACAAAAGGATCCTGTGGCCAAGTTAGATTTTCCCTTTGATATCCCATATCCATTGATGAGTTGGTTATGACCTCTTCTTGACTCCATTGCCCAATGAACCAGATATTTCTCCATTATGTGTATATTTCCTAGACCTTTCATGTTCTGTTGTATCAATTCAATCCAACCAACCAAACAAACAAACACCTGCACTTAATAACTAGTCTAAAACCAATACTCAAAGCACACAAGATAAACCTTTGCAAACAAACTTTTGAGAGATCCCTCTCTGAGAACAGGAGGACTAGATCCTGTAACTCTAAAGATTGGTTCTGATGTTGCCTTGTCTTTTGATTTGCAAAACTATCAAAACACATGAGACTAATATGTGAGTGGTTTTTTATTTGAAAGGATAAATCAGCATTAGTTAGATGTTTTTTGAGAAATAGAAAGTGGTTTTGAGCTTGAGCAATGCAATCCAATATAATTCGAACACGTAGCAGGCGGCAGTTTCTCAAACCAAATTTTTTCACAAAATTTTTTAGGAACTTTGGTCGATCACTTTAAAAATGCGAAATGAGCTGCACACCGTCGGATGTGGCGGAGTGGAGAGAACAGTTGGGATTTGATTGAAAGCTATGGGGTAAATGCACTAGGGCCGGGCTTTTATATATTAGCCGGAGATATGGTGAGTGAAGATCTACGGTTGAAGTTTAACCCGATGAGAAGTGGTGGGGACGGGGGTATATGTTATCGGGTTAGATGTGGACCGTTAGATTTAGAGGGATGATTGAAGATCAGACGGCTAATAATCAATGCGATGGGGGAAAGATAGGGGGCTGGGGATTGTTCATCGCATCCGATGAGAACCGTCGGATCAATGGGATGAGGAGATCGGATGGTCGATATAAAATCCGAAGGCGGTGAGGGATTTTTAACCAAGGTTAGAGCTTTGGTAAAAGGGTATTTATCGGGAAAGTATAAAAGGTTAAGATTTTAACCTTGGGTTTAAGGGAAACCATAAAGAGTAGTGGGATATTTGAATAATGATATTTTTAGCCAAAGGGGGTTTATTTTGGGTATTATTAAAACATGTGAGGATAATCAACTTTGGCTAAAGTTATAATAATGGTTTTTTGGTGCTATTTAATAAAAGGGAGTTATATTAAATAGGAGAAGGATAATTAATAAGGAGTTAAATAAAATATGTTAGGTGTTAATATGAAAAGGGAAGAGTGAATACTCAAAACATACCATTATAACCAATAAAATTGAAGATTAAACCAAAACTTGCATTTATGATAATTTCATCACTTCTACTTAGGATAAAGGTTATTTTGAGGGTTTTATATTTCATAAGATGTAGGAAGTTAATCAAATGGGATTAGAGCATCATTAAGTAAAAATGAGGTTTTTACTTATGATTTTTCATGTAAATGAATACATGAATGGAAAATGATGTGATTTTTGGGATTAATATAACAACTTAACATTTTCAACTAGTCAGCCATAGAGCCTTGGGTCCGGTCCCAACAGTAGTCAAGGAAATTCCTTGAGCCTTTCTGACTAATATTCTAGAATGGTAAATGGATATGGGGAAGGGAAGTTAGTTATTTGCAGCCCTGGTGAATAACATTTGAAATGATGCTTCTCACCTTCTTCTACCTATTAGCCACCAATAAAATTTGTGATATCAAATAGTGGCTAAATCATTTTTTGGAGCCTTCAAGGAAGAAGTCTTATTGCAAATATTGTTATCTCTTGAAGACTCATGAAGACACCATGCCCATTATTTATTCTTCACTGTTGTTTCTCTTTTTAACTCAGAAATTCTGCTGGTTTCATAGAGAAAAGACTACTGCAAAACACCATTTTTCCCTTCCTTCTGCCTCAAAACTAATCTTCATTTTAATTCCTTTTTTCCCCATGGAATTCCTCTATTTTCCATTTTTCCCCTTTTCCCCTTCATAAGATCCATTTTACAAAGTTTAAAACCCCTTTTTAAACTTTTCTGAAACCCCCAAATCCATCAAAAACTGTGAAAAATTTCATTAAAAATAAGTTTTTTGACTATATGCTTAAGCCCCTTTGGGCTAAGTCCTAACCATTTCCCCACCATATGCCTTGGTGCTGGAACCAAGCACTAAGCCCTTTCGACACTTATCGCATAAGAGAAATCGGCCTGCGCAAGTCTATTTCTTTCGTTAAAGCCTCCGATGTGATTAGCCCTTTGTTTATAAAACCTCGATATTATTGCTGTTTCATATAACCACAGAGCCTACATCTAGTGCTTAAACCTTGTGAATAAACCCATCTCCGATGTAAATTTCCTTTGTAAAGCATAAAAACCCACTTTTCCTAAGTTTTGGTCTAAACCCGCCAGAGCAATTTTTTTTAATGAAAATGAATAGATTGAAAGACCAGCACCATGCTTTTGATGCTGATTGGCCCTTATACATATAAGCCCTGGCCCTTTTTCTTTCCCATGTATCCACAAGCCCCCGCAGACGGGCGCTGAGCCTTCTATAAAACCCCCCCGACACCATAAAACCTTTGTATTTCGTTAATTTTTAGTTTTCATAAGTTTTAAAGGGGTCCCACCATTCATTATTTAAAACCCATTCCCGACCGTTGATCTAAAGCTGATCAATGATTGGCGCAATATCGCATCGCAATTTTATCAGGCACATTTTATTCTCCCTTCGGATTAACTACCCCCGATGGATCCTCCATCGTTGGATCTATCCACCACATCTCCTATCCAACGACCCTTATTTGCTCCGATCATAAGCCTTTTTCTCCGCCTTACACCCCTCTGATTCATCCTCCACCGTCAATATGATCTGTAGATCGATGGCCCATAACCAATCGCATCAGCGCCATTCAAGTCCCCCCCCCCACTAATCGCATGCCTCTGATTGCATCTGGGCCACCCACGTGTCTAGATCGGACAATACAGATTGTGTTTCCTGACTTTGGTTAAATCCATGCGCCCCGCTCCATAAATGTTTTTGGCCAATCCTCAGCCGTTGATCTCTGCAAATCAACGACCCTTGTTAACCCTTTCTCTCCCTTTGTATTATTTCATTTAAACCCCAGTTTCAATCCTAGCCATTGATTTGTTCCATCTAATGGCTCATATTAACCCCAAAAGGCCTGGCTCCTATGGGTCCTGCCTCCATCCAGATTTGATCTCCACCGTCGATCTCTTGATTTGATGGTCCATAGTAAAACCGCCCCACCTCCTTTCCCCCGCGTATCTATCCAATTATTGCGCTCGTTCTCCACCGTCAAATCTAAGACCCCAGATCTGACGGTCAACGCTCGTTTTCGCGTAACTTCAAGCTCGAAGGTTAATTTCCTGAGGGCTGCACGATATAAGTTGTTTTGAAATGCCACATGTTGGGCAGGAACGCATATCGCATTCAAAAAGGAAAAAACACCTCCCTGCCCTTTCACCGCACGAAACCCATGGTTTTCTCCTCTGAAACCACTTTTCCCATTTACATTGTGTGTTATCGTGCGCGCTCCCCGCCGTTGATCTCTACGAATCAACGGCTTGGATTTAATCTCTTATTACACATTTCCCTCCGCCTTCTTCTAAAGGATTTCAAAGATCAACCACAGCCATTAATCTCTGAGGCCTTTTTTCATCCGACGGCCTAGGATTGTTCAGAAACCTCGAATGCCTTTTCAATGCATTTTTCTCCAAAAAAGGTTTTAAACCTTTTCTCTTTGCAATTTCTACCATTTCCCTATAAAGTGACCCCTTTGCTTTGTTTTCTCCCGACTTATTTCCACTGTTGATCTCTGCAAAGATCAAATGGCCCACACTTAATCCTCTGCACTGTTTTCACCCACTGCTCTCCTTTTGACCCCCGCGAATAGATCTCCATCGTTGGATGACCTCATCCAACGACCATGCTCCTACCCGAAGCCTCCTAAGCAGTTTTGCCCAATAATGCAGGATTTCTTAATTTTTTTTTGTATTTTGCAGGTTTTAATGGGTTTTCCATTATATTAAAGAAAATGAAAGCCGAGGATGACGATCCTTCAGGTTTTCACTTATCAAAAAGAAATCATTGAGTAGGGTTCAACTCCACGTTTCGTCGATGCTTCATGGCCATTGATGCCATATGGACCCTTTGTGGCACCTGCACATCAAAAAGACATAGGAAATTAAATCAAAGCTAAAAGAGTATCAGTGTTGAAGATTAAATCAGCTGAAATGAAGGATTGAAGACTGTTTTCACAGTTTTGGAGGATTACGGTTAAGATCGAAAATCAAAAGCCTAATCCTTTGAATTAAAACACAATTAAAGACAAATCAAAGATTTATCAGTCAAGAAGAGCCTCCACCGCCAGATCAGAGGCTAATTGATTCCTCTCAGCTACCCATTGCCACCTGTAGCCTCAAAGCATTCAACAGAGGCCGAATTATGATCAGAAAATAAGATATTTTCCTCAACGCAGCTGAAAATTTAATTAAGCCAAACGAACTTAATGCAAAAAATATCAGCAGAGTTATTACAACATGGAACAGAGCCTTAAAGTCAACAAAAGCTCCCACCGAGCTTAATTCTTAAATGTAAAACAATTAATACAGACAAAACATCTATAAGCTTCTCCATTGAACCCTGAAAGGCCGAGAAGCACTTTTCTGTATTAATTGAACCTGGGAGATGTTTTATCCCCTCCCACCTCCTCATTTCTTCTATAAATACTTATGTAGAAGATGAGACAATGTTGGTTGCAGAGCTTTGAAATATAATTGTGCTCGAATTTTCTACCTGTAAATAGTGTTCAAAGGCTCTTGAAGCTCTGTTTGTGATAGAATAGTTAGGCTGAGAAGTGAAGATGATTACTGAACTAAAACATTTGACCTAAATATTGTAACTAGTTTGACATCAATAACAAGCTCTTTCTTGGGATCATGGTCTATATCACTAGTGAAGTGCTCCTTTCTTTGTAATTGTTTTCCTTTGTGTATGCCATTTTGTCCATTATTTATCTGATAAAGAACAACAAGCATAGAGTTAGGACCTACTGTTTACAATACCCTTCTCTGACTGATAAGCTTTATCTCAATGTTTTCCTCTAAATTGATTATTTAAGAATGATTCAATATAGTTTAAGCAGTTAGGAATGCTGGCGTTCCCTCGTCCTACTGTTTTCTTTAAAAATATTTCTTGAATGTTATTTTCATTGTTTTCTTATTAAATTTGGACTAGAAAAGTGATGGTGAGCCCTGTTTTCTAGCTTCTTTCTCCAAAGGTAGATTCTGAAATTTTCCCTTAGTGTTGGCTGAAAGCAAACTAGGTTTCAAAGTACCTTATCTGATCTTAACTTGCACCTCGTTTCTCTTATGTGTTTTCATACTTTCTAAAGGTAATTATGCAGATTACTGGATTGTTTTTCAATTAAGTTGCTTTAATAAGAACTTGCCCAAGAAGTCTATGGTTAGCCCTATCCTTGGTTGGTTTTAAACAGTTACTTGAGAGGCTTTTCTTGTTTGGACTGACTATAAATCCTTGTTGAAATTATTATCAGTTTCCACCCCTCCAACACTTTATTGTTTCCATTCCATCTTTTTATCTCAAATGATCTTGTGATATAGATGACTTGCCGCTTGAAACACTCTTGATGTTGTTACTCAATTAAACCCTCTTATGACTCCATAGCCCAATGGACTAAAAACTAGCGTTATATCTATCTTTTTAGCCAAAACTTGTTCTGATTGCTTGCAACTTCACACCTTTGAAACTCTTTCCATTTAGGACTTTCCACTCAAATAATAATCATGCTCAACCATCCAAAACAAACAAAAACCCTCGGACTTCATAACTAGCCTAATATCATTACCCAAAAGCTTTAAAGATAAATCCATCTTTGCACTTATTGGAGAGATCCCTCTCCGGATTTAGGAGGGCTAGATCCTAGAATCCCAAAGTGGTTTAAATATTGTTCTCTCTACGATTTGACTTTGCCAATATTCTGCAAATAGCGGGGAGAGCACGACAAACGGGAGGAAAAAACTTGTGCATATATCCCTGTGTTCCATACATATCCATTGGCATAATGTGTCCATTAAATGGCATGTCAAAAGGACTTGGTCCATAACCCATGTATGGGACACTACCATTACAAACCATGTAAGCATATGATCCCCACTATGCACCAGAACAACAAGCATTATATATGCACGTGCAACATACGACATCATACACTCTCCAGCTCCAAAATCCTGTGATTCTCTCCACTGCATCTCATTAGTTGTAACAATGATAAAGCACCCAACATGCATCATTTCAAAATATATTCATTTTCTTGTAATTAAGAAAGGAAATTAAAATGAGAATGAATGATACAGAGGTAAGGAAAATCCAATGACACTTTTCAAAACATCAGTTATATAGGAGATTTTAGCACTAGGAAATATGAAGAAAATTACACAAGGGAAAAGGAGCTAGATCAGGTGTGTTTGAAGGGAATTTCATGCTTAAGTGTTAGTAGTGAGAATAGGATTGTTCTCCAGTGAGGTAGTGTTGCCCAGTAAAGAGATCAATTGCTAAAATTTCTATTAATAAAATTCCACAACAAACTATGATGAAGGTACAGAAATTTCTGTTATCAAGGTACAACAAACTATGATGAAGGTACAGAAAATCAAGGTACAACTCCTCAGGCAGCATTATATCCTATAGAGGGCCAGATATCAAGGATTCCAACTTTTAGGACACTGATTTTTTAAAGTCAGATATTCTGGCTCCTGGTTCTCTAATATGGGCAACATGGTCTCCTAATGGCATCCATGAAGTCAATTATAAAGGTAAAACAATACTACTTTTTTCAGTCTTAGAATTAGGTTGCAATGCAATTTTTTCTGCTTATGCCTGTAGTTTTTGATAGGCTTGATTACTATCTTCTAATCTTATTCACCTAGGAGTCTGTAATTTGAAATTTGAAGATTTTTTTGGTAACCGCTGGAGGACATATCATTCCTAGAGAGAATAAAATAAATTTAGAAGTTTTGGAAAACTTTCAAAATTGAAGGCACCTTGACATGCACATTAATCATCTCAATATTCTGCTTTTCTTCAAGCAGGAGAAGGATTTGCCATGATATCAGGGACAAGCATGGTGACACCACATATAGCTGGCATTGCAGCTTTGGTGAAGCAGAAAAATCCTGATTGGAGCCCTACTGCCATCAAATCAGCATTACAAACAACATCAACATTTGTTTTACACATGGGGATGCCCTTGCAAGAACAAAATTAATCTGGAGAAGATAGTCCAATAACTCTTATTTCTGCCACACCCTTCGATTGTGGAAGTGGTGTAGTGAACCCTAAGGCTATGCTTGATCCAGGCCTCATTTTTTATGCAGGCATGGTTGTTTTTGGGGTTATCCAAACTTTTTAATATCTGATTCCTCTATATAGAGATATTTCTATTTTTTATATCTAACCATATTCTAATTACTCCACAAATTGATTTGAAGGCTATGAAGATTATGTAAGCTTCCTCTGTTCATTTTCAGGTTTTTATAGGAATTTTGTTGCACACATTACCAGTTCAACATGTGCCCCAAAAATTGGGTGTCCAAAAAATATTAAAACTCCATCCATAACTGTATCAAATATTATTGGATCAATGACCATATTGAGAAGGGTTACCAATGCAGAACAAGTAGAAAAATATACAATTCCCAGCTCAATGCCACCGGATGTGTCACTAATTATAAAACCTTCAGTTCTAATGTTGGAAGAAGGGTAGTCCAAACCATTTTGGGTGACATTATTTTCCAAATCTCCCACTGGAACTTATAGCTTTGGTGAAATAATACTGATATAAGTGTTAGCAGTGAGAACAAGCTTGTTCTCCAGTGAAGTAGTGTTGACCTGTAAAGAGGTCAACTTCTAAAATTTCTGTTAATAAAATTCCACGGCAAAGCAGAGGCTTTTCCCTGTTGGGTTCCCTAGAAAAATATTGTGTTATTGTGTGTGACTAACTCTTTATCTCTATTTCTATTATGCTTCTTATTTAGTAGAGAAATTATGTGTTTCGGTGAATAGAAGTTGTATTAGATTGTTCATCATAGTAGTTGCAGAATTTTCAAGGAAATTCTACATAGTTGATCGATTACATTCACTACTGGAGTTTTCTGAACTCAAAACAAGTGTTAGAATAAGATGTACTACATTCACTACTGGAGCTTTCTAAACTCAAAACAAGTGTTAGAATAATATGTACGACAATTGCTTGAAATTATACCCAAAGACTTTAATAACAAAATTTTAGCGACCATATGATGCAATGCAGTTGAACTGTTTATTATTGGTTTTCGTTCCATTGGAAACATAAGCTCCAACAAAGGATTTGATTATAGATTTAGATGAACAGATACCTTTAAATTGAAGATGTATCTTTATATTCACATAGATATGATGTAACTTCTCTGCAATAATAAACCTATATTTTTTACTCCTTCAAAGTTTTTCTCCAATTTCATGATTCTATCCCTATATCTCTTGATGTGTGTTGTGTTTTATAGTTTATTTATAATGATAGAATAAATGAAATTATTTGGTTTTACATAGAGATGATTGCAGTCTATATGGAAAATATAGGAATCAACATCAACAATCAAGCAGGAATGACGGATCTTATAGTGGAGTTAAATTTTTCCTAGGCCTAGCCTGGAAAGAGTGGCAATGGAATGGAGTGGAATTCTCATATTATAATCAATGTTGTGATGACAGAATGCATTTCTTCTCGAATTTGGAAGTTTGAACCCCCAATGTCAATGGATTAAAAAGAGGTTTCAACAGAAAGGTTAGAAATAGAATTCATTATGCTACAAGAGCAGCCAACAAGGTTGTTGATTGGCTTTCTAACATGCCATTGAGTGGCAAGTATATGACATCATGATTTTCAAAACCTGAGGTTGAAAGGAAGAATAATGAATTATTGAAATTAAACTTCAATAATAAGTCAAAATGTTGAGACTTCGAAAAAACACTAGGCCTTGGGGAGCTGACATAGACGTCCCAGTTTTTTCAATTAGAAAGATTAAGGCAGGATGCCTTAAGTTGCAGGACATCAAATTTATGGACTGATTTGCAAATCCCTCCATAATTTGTGACAATGGTGGCAGCCATTAGTGAGTAGTATAAATCATAGTTTAATTCATATGAAGTTTATGTTTGTTCTCACACCTGGAGAAGAACTAGGCTTGTTAATTCACTTTCTCTCTGCATTATCTCAGTCTCTATTAGCCATTAGAAATGAGAAGAAGGCTAGAAAGGAGAGGAGCAAAGCCCAAACGCTCCCTCAAGGAACTGTGAGGGAAGAGGGTCATGCTTGTCAATTGCATAATTAAAAACGATGGGATTTGATGGGACTCCTCTGAGGAGACAATCCGGATTGACAAGAAATACGTTCATAGGAAGGAAGAGTTCTCCACGTGGAATGATACTAAGAAACCCTGTGGGAAGTGAAAATTTTCCATGAACATATGCTCCTCAAACAATAAATTCATGAGTCACTTATCAGTGTGGGTGAGAGATTTCAACGAGTGGAGGATAATACTCTGTTTTTTAAGTTGGAGGTGAGAGAAATCATCAGGGAGGTAATGGAAAAAGCTATGGCATAGTTTGATAAGTGAGTGTGGAAGCATGAGGAAGCCAAGAGGGCTGCTGATATTGAGTTAAGGATAGAACATTGCTGCAAGCTTGACCGCATTTTCCATCTTTCCCAGTTCAATGAAAGACTAAGTTCAAAGTCAAGGAGATTAGATTGTACACTGATGGTTCGAAAAGAACAAGCGACTAAGTGGATGCCAACAATGTACTACTTAGGCATTGGGAGAGGTGCTTGGAGCAGCTGCCTCACTTAATCATTCTGCCAGTGATAAGCTCAAACAACAATGATGACAACCCAAGCCAAAAAAACAAGGCAATCCATAAAATGTGCAATAAGTCCCCATTATGCTTATTAGTTGTGAAAGGAGGGACAAACAATATTTGTATTGTTACTTCTCTTAATAATGCTGAAAAAAATTATGCAAATAGCAGAAATACCCTGAAATGCAAGAATGCGGATGGAAGAAAAATTAGGAACTGGGAAGTGAGAATCCCAAAAAATAGAAATTAAAAAAAAAAATGAAAACTTGAAAGATAAAGAAGATATAAAATAGTATAAATGCAAATATATTTCAATATTTTACTTCTTAAACGATAAAGCATGAGCAATTACATCATGATTCATGGTTCATATTAAAAGGATCAATAACTTTTTTTTGCATATTCATGTTGTCTAGAGAATGTTGAACACTCCCCAAAGAGCAGGGATAGTCCCAGGACAATTGGAAAAGCTATTTTTACTTTTTTTAAACAAGTTGCCAATAGTCCTCATGCGCTCAATGAAGGGGGTTTAGAACTTTATAAACTCCTAATCCCTCTTCATTTCTCCTTGCATATTTCTTTCCAAAAAATAAAGGTTTTGATTGTTAAAGGTCAATGATTTTGGTAGAATATCTACCATTCAAACCCAAGAACTAAGCCAATGGAAGTCCCTCATGGGAAAATTTCTTGTTGTAATTCCTATAATTAAACAAGAAAAAAAATGCAGTTAGCTACCTCTTGAGTGGGTTTAGTAGCCTCTGGAAGCTTCTCCTTTAGCATAGAGGCTTAATCCTACTTGTCTGAGTTCATGCCATTTCTTCGGGATCCAATTTCTTTGCTTTGGGACTCTTCGGAGGATGGGTCCAAGCAAATCCGAGGCCATTTTTCTATTATGATTCGATATGTGTGGTTCAATGCTACCATAGCAAGAGCTTGCAGTACACCGTGGAGTCTCACCAATCTCAACAAAGGTCTTCAGTATTATGTTAATAAGAATAATACTCTATGCTATGGTGTTGATTAGTGCCACGTGCTATATCATAATGTATAACCTCGGCACTTTGAGGTACTGTGCTCACTGATGTTACAATGCTAAGATGCTCGAAGCTACTTGGTGCTACTCGGTGATGGATAACATGAGGTTCAGTGATGAATCACTATGTTTGGATGTTGCTATAGGGATCATGATTTGAAGATCAAAGGATCAAGGAAGATGACTATGTCTTGGTCTTGGAGTGGAAAAATAGGTCAAGGGTCTTGGTCTTGGTATTTATCAATTGGAATCTCTATAAGAAGAATTTGTGCGGCTTTTCCTCTTAAAGAGTGAGAGGTTTTGGCCCTGGATAATAGCCTACATGTTGTGTCTCTTGTCTGTTTATGTTTATGCATTGGTTACTATTTGATGAAAAAAGAACATTAATAATCGAACAAGAAGAAGATCTTAATCTAAAGAAGTTAAAAGGCATTCACAAACAGTCACTAATGAAGAGAAATCTCTTAACACTAAATCCCCTAGATTTCTCAACATTGTAGTGGTCAAGGGCCTTCTTTTAAAAGGCTCTGTAAATTTATGTAGATGTTCAATGCTTGATGCAATTTTACTTTTATTACAGCAATCACATAAACAATTAAGTAAAATGCTGATAGAACATACCAGTGGATCTATAGAAGACAAACCAGAAACAGGAGAATGTGTTGGTGCTTTACGGTGGTTAGCAGGATGCTTCAACCAGCAAAGTCTTCTTGGTCGACCAACCCAGAATGTGTCACAACAGTCCTCAAATCAGTCACCCAGTCAACTCAAAGTCAACGCAGTCCTGAAAAGTCAACGCAGAGCAGCAACAATAAAGTCAACGTAGCTCCAACTTTGGTCAAACTTTTGACCTCGATTTTTGTGCCAATGAGTACGGCCTTCAAAAATCGAACTCTCCACCAAATTTCAGCCAATTCAGACCATGCGTTGACCAAAGTCAACGCTGGTCAAACTTTCGTAGAAACCTTAACTGCAGAAATTTCATCCTTTTTCCAGTTTCAGCAACTTCGTCCTTTTCCCACGTGAGAACTGCTTCTCAGATGCTCGTATCCAATCAGAGGAGGAGATGTGTGTGATGAGTGAGTGAGTGAAATGCTCTCCAACGTTGACTATATATATCCATCATTGAGGTGTGTGACACATCTGCTAGGGGTGTAAAACCTTAAGGCCAACCTGCACATATTTGAAATTATTAAAAATAAATTCAAAATAAATGTTCCGCTCATCAGATTAAGATCAATTTTATATCGATATTACACCTCTCTAAAAGAGGAACCCAATAAAAATATTGGTATCTTCATCTGAGCATCACAACATGGAGTTTGGACCTAGTTGTCCAATTTTAACACTCCCTCTCAACTAGGGAGAAATCCATCCACCTGTGGAAACAAACATCGTGCGTCATCCCACCGTAAATTGCTTTGCTGGCCTCTTTATTTCAGAACAGAACTGGTTCAGTCACAAAGACATCACCCCCCGGCTGACAGATTCAGCCCAGAGATCCAAAACCTCTATCAGACTCAAAGAGTCTCATACCAACCCGAAGTTGGTTTACCTGACCCAAAGTCAGTTGGAGGTCCGAAACCTCACTATACTTGATCCCAGATCAAGTGGTTGGACCATGCCATCCTAGATAGAGAGTACGACAATCTCTTATTCATCCATTAGTCTTTGTTACTAGTCTCTAGCTTTTCCCACCTCATAGGCCAAATGAGAGGTACTTCCCATGAGCCCTGAACTCAATGGGTAGGATGCATACGGGGCACAAATAATGAGAGGTGAACCAACTCAAACATCATAATGGTGGGGTAGAAGCACTACAAGGTTTGGCAAGCCTAGCCTTGTGAGTGCTTATAGCTCCGAGAAGCTATCCCCAAAGCCCCCCCAAAGCTCCCAGAGCTTATCGTCCAATAGGACCCACATCATAGGGTCGTTCCATGACACCAAGACTCTCACGGAAGGTCAAGAACTTGACCTTCCCCAGGGGATTTCTGAGAATATCCACGACCTGCTCATCAGTTCCTATATGATTGAGCCTTACAGTGCCTCGCTGTACCATATCCCGGATAAAGTGGTACCTGATATCAATATGCTTGGATCGATCGTGGAACACTGGATCCTTGGAGAAGTGAATCCCACTCTGGTTATCACAGAGTATCATGGTGGTATCTAGCACATGTCCGAACAGCTCACTAAAGAGCTTTCGCAACCAAACTACTTAACAACAGGCCATACTTGCTGCAATGTATTCAGCCTCTGCGGTGCTCAAAGCCACCGTCTTCTGCTTCCTACTCATCCATGAGATCAAAGCAGAACCAAGATTGAAGTAGCATCTCGATGTGCTCTTATGATCCACCACATTGCCAACCCAATCAGCATCAGTATATCCAAGGAGTGTCACACTCCCGGCAGTGTATCTCAGCCCATGGTTTATCGTGCCTCGAAGGTATCTCAGAAGATTCCTGGCACCAACCCAGTGGAAGTGATGAGGTTCAACCATCCATTGACTCAAATTGTTCACTGCAAAAAATATATCTGGACGGGTGTTCACTAAGAACATCAGGGCCCCTACAAGTTGAAGATACTCAATAGGATTTGGCAATACGAGCCCAGCAGTGCTGCCAATCAACTTCATGAAGTTGAGTTCCATTGGTGCCAGACCTCCAAGCCTAGGAAGTAGTGCATTAGTCCTAGGTCCTTCATCTCGAACTCAGCAGCGAGCTCCCTCTTGCACTGATGAATGAGAGGGTCAGCACTTTTCAGGAAGAGGTCATCCACATACAGCACCGGGATGAGAGGCTTTCCCTTGACAACCTTGAAGTAAAGGTTTGGATCAGCATTACTTCGAGTGAAGCCCAGCTACATCAAGTAGCTATCTATCCTCTCGTACCAAGCTCTAGGTACTTGCTTCAGCCCATAGAGGGCCTTCTTCAACCTGCAGACATGGGTGTCCCGATCCTGGACTTCGAACCCCAGAGGTTGCTCCACATATACCTCTTCCTTTATCGTACCATGCAGAAATGTGATCTTCACATCCATCTGATGAAGACTCCATCCTTGCGTAGCAGCAAGGGCTATAATAGATTGAATGGTGGTATATCATGCCACAGGTGCAAATATGTCATCATAATCTATGCCTTCCTTTTGAGAGAAGCCACGGGCAACAAATCTTTCCTTGAACTTTTCAGCACTTCCATCAGATCCATGCTTGATCTTGAAGAGCCATTTCGAGGTGACAACTGCTTTGCCCTTTGGTCTTGGAACCACATCCCAAACATCATTCTTCATAATGGACTCATACTCTTCATGCATAGCATCCTTCCAGACTTGATGCTTTATGGCTTCCTCAAAGGATCCAGGCTCGGATTGTACAATAGTACTCATGGATGCTAGATACCCTTGGTATCTATTTAGCTTCTTGCTTTCACGGAATGTCCCCCTTGGGGTAACATGTCCCTCAGTGTCCTTGAGAGTGTCACTGAGCCATGATGGTCTCTTTCCTAGTGAAGGAGGTGGATCGATCGGGTCCATCAGTCCTTCAACATCAGGCATTGTTTCATCCTTCGGTTCCTCTTGATTTCCAGGCCTTGCTTCATTATCTTCCCCAGATATCGGAAGATTGACTACTTTCCTCAGGGAAGTATCTTCGTCAAAGGTGACATCGTGGCATATCTCCACTTCCTTTTGACCAGGCACATAGACTCTATAGGCCTTCGAAGTTTCACTATAGCCCACACAAATTCCTTTCTTCCCAGAAGCATCCAACTTGCTCCTTTTTTATTTCGGCACATGAAAGTAGATGGTACATCCAAAAACTCTAAAATGTGAGACATCAGGTTTCTTACCAGAGAAAACCTCTTCTGGAGTTTTGGATTCTAGAGAAGAATGTGGGCATCAGTTTTGTATGTACACGGTAGTGTTCGTAGCTTCTCCCCATAGAAACTTTGGCAGACCTTGGTCACATAGCATGGCACGGGTAGCTTCCACAATGGTCCGGTTCTTTCGTTCAGCAAAACCATTTTGTTTAGGAGTATAGATAGTTGTGGTCTCCCTCTTAATGCCAGCTTCTCTGCAAAAGTCCTTGAACTCATTTGACTCATATTCAGTGCCATTATCAGATCTCAGAATCTTGATCTTTTTCCCTGTCATATTTTCCATCAAGGCTTTGAATGTATGGAACCACATGAAAGCCTCATCCTTCTTCTTTAAGAAGTATATCTAGGTTTTTCAAGAGAAGTCATCTATGAACGTAATATAATATGAACATCCTCCTAAGGATGTCACAAGCAGCATACCAGATAGATCAGAATGGATCAATTCCAAGATATCAAATGTCTTTGTGACATTAGAGTGGAAAGGTCCCCTTGTATGCTTTCCTTTGACATAACCCTTACATACACCCTCATGATTATTTGGAAACTCAGGCATCCCTGTCACCACCTTCCTTGCCTCTGGAAGGGCTTTGTAGTGAAGGTGTCCAAACCTTCGGTGCCATGGTTCAGTCTGTTGAATAGTATCACATGTCATTGCTCCCAACGGACTTCCTCCAACCTGGTAGAGTGTATCAACTCTAAACCCAATCGAGATAGCTTCCTTAAAGCTCTTCTTCCACATGAGCACTTTTCCATCAGTGAATGCCACATTGAAACCTTTGTCTTCCATGGCCGATATAGACACAAGGTTCTTCTTCAAAATTGGTACATAGAGTACATCCTGCAAGTGAAAGACTTGACCTTGAGACAAGTGGAGGGTCACAGTCCCTGTCCCTTTCACGAGATATGTGGCATTATCTCCAAGGATAATTTACAGATTAGTATCCTTCTCAATCATATCAGAAAGTGCTTCCTTGAACCCAGTGATATGCCTTGAGGCACCACTATCTATCAACCAGACGTCCATAGTGTCGGGTGAGGATGTAACAGAGAGGGCAAATACAAGAATGTATTCATTTCTTTTATCAATAACATGTGATTCCTCATACCTGGAGTTTCTTGACCTTTTGAAAGGTTGATCATTTCCGCCAGAGGAAGCCTTCCTTTTTCCCTTGAACCAGTTGTTCCTTTGATTGCCATTCCTTCAGTTGTTTTTGTTGTCATCACTATCGGGAGAATCCTTCTTGAAAGGAAATTCTCTAGCATAGTGACTAGGCCTATGACAAGTGAAACATTTTCCTTTCTTTCCTTGGGTGCTTGATTTTCCCTTATTCTTCAAACCACCAGAGTTCTTCTTTCTAGAATGAGCAATGTATGCAACATTTCCTCCATTTCCATAATCCTTCATTCTTGATTCTTCTTGAACGCATCTTGATAGTACTTCGTCAAAGTCAGGTATCACATTATTATTTAGAATGGTAGTGTTGAACACATGCCATTCAAATGAGAGCCCTCCAAGTGCGGTGAGTACCATTTCTCGATCAGCTATTGTCTCCCCAATAGCTAGCAAATTGTTCCTGATTTCAGTTAGCTTCAGAAAGTATGATTGGACAGACTCATCCCTGCCTTTCTTCAGATTCTTCAATTGATTCTTGAAGAATAGTACTTGATTCGCATTGTTGGCCTTGAACATGAGGATCAATTTATCATACATCTCTTTGGATGTGCCCAACTCAGAGATGTAGGCCACTAGGCTTTTATGAATGGATTCCCTGATCATCAGCTTTGCTTTGATCTCCCCCTTCTTATACTTTGTTTTGGCAGCAGCAGTAGCAGTGGATGAAGGTTCTTGGATTTTACCCTACACATATTCCATGACATCATGGTCTTCCAATTTGAGATCCAATATCATTTTCCAAGCATGGAAGTCATCCTTCCTAGTCAATTTATCTTCCTCCTTGCATCTATAGCTTGCGGAACCCATTATCCTTTCCGATGATTGCTACAAATAGGGCTTGTCTTCACCTCAGCACTGATACCATGTAAATTTATGCAGATTTTCTATGCTTGATGCAAATTTACTTTTATTACAGTAATCACATAAACAGTTAAGTAAAATGGTGATAGAACATACCAGTGGATCTATAGAAGACAAACCAGAAACAGGAGAATTTCTAGTCTGCTCACACAGAGGCTAGCCAAGGTGACACAATCCAATATCGAGAGTTATACAGATTTTTCGTGGACCAGAAGAAGAGCTTCATAACTTTAACAATTGCTGGTGGGGTGGAGATTTTGCCGGTGCAGAATCATGCCTAAGCTAAGTTGACAAAGAGACGGAGGAGAACAACTGCTCAACAAATTTCATTGCCAAAAGAAATTTGAGGATCAATCGTAGGGTGATCAAAGAGATTTGATTCGTTGTGTTTGGCAGATTTACAAGGAGGAAATCATTTGTCAGAGGGAGCAGAGGGTGCATTTTTTTGCCAAGGACCCTAGATTTAAGCTTCTATTGAGAAGCGAGGAGAGGAATATTCGTTCTCAAAAATATCTGAGCAGATGACACCTCATGGACTGCGCGATCAGGAGAGGTTGGACGACATGTCCAACTTTTATTTCTGGAAGGCCATAATCCTAGTAGTCTTAGAGGCATACGGCTTGAGGGAGCATGTAGAAAAATTCGTGGTTGTCATTGGGCAGGGGTCCTTCGGAAATTAACTTGTAACTTAATTCAAGTATGAAAATTAAACCAAGATACTGCAGTAGGGTTTCTTAGATTAATAAATTTTCACATTCCCTAGGTCTAGTCTCATTAGGTCACCCAGGGCATCAATTTCCCAAGAATATAGCCATAGGAAAACTTCTATCTCCTAGAGACAACTGCGTTGGTGGGTCCCCTCACTCTCCTAGCTCACAACCATACCCTTCTTGGAGGTCTTTAATGCTCAGCTTTTCATCTATCCACTCTGGAACGATATATCCAATTTTTGTTCCAGGTGGAGGTATCTCATTAAACCTTATATTATATCTATTGTTGCATATGTAAGGCAATAAAACACTCTTAAACCCAATCCCTGAACATAACACATCATCTCAATAGCCATGGCCCAGAGCTCTTAAACCTAGTCTCTGCATATCCTGTCTTAAGATGCTGCTATTGTTGTTCATAAACTGAATGTTGACTTAACTTATGGTGTTGCGGCATAACTTCATGTTTAATAGAAGACTAATTTGTCCTCGATTCATTATTCAACTCATTAATTTTTTGAAGTTGTGGCATTTGTTGTTCGTTAAACTCTACCTGTAATTGAACAACTTGTTGCTACTTCTGTTACTGTTGTTGCTATATTTGTTGTTGCTGTAGTAATATGGGTGTTGAATATGTCATTGTTGCTACATGTTTACTTGTGTTTGTACTATAGGGAGTGAAGTTGCACCATTTTTCAAACAGTGAAAAAGATGAATAGGAATAGTCGGCATAGGTAATCTAATTTATGATGCATTAATTCATTGAGTTGTATCTAGGCAGGGGATTTGAATCTCTTTGTTCTTTATTGGGATGCAACAACTTAGCATCTCAAGGATTTTAATTCTTTCTTTTTGCAAAAAATCCTCTATCTTACTGGAATTGTTGGGGTAACTGATGCGAGTTCTCTGGTGGTGCAATCTAATATCCTATGTTTGGTTATGAACTGTAATTCTTTCTTTTTGCAACAAATCCTCTATCTTACTGGAATTTTTGGGGTAACTGATGCGAGATCTCTGGTGGTGCAATCTAATATCCTCTGTTTGGTTATGAAGAGGAGACTTCACTTTCTCTACCAATTTTGATCCCAGCATTTAGCATTCTTCAGGGGTCATTGAAACTCTGGTTTGGTGGAACCATTTGGCATCCCAATGCTCAACATTCTTGAGGATGCATGGAAAATTTCCATGGATAGCAGCCTCAGGACCTTTGCTATGTATGGAATCTCTGTTGTTCAGTAAAAAAAGAAGGCTAAAATTCTGAGGTCAAGATTTATTGTAATATATATTGAAGAATGGCTATGTAAGCAAGACAATAGATTCTTGAGAGCAAGCCATCAGTCATATAGTTTTTCTTCAATGTCGTCGGTGTGTTCCTAATTTAAATGAAACAGACTAGTTGTAACCAACAAGTGTGTGATAATCAGACTATCCTGCATCCGTATTGATACATAATTTTGTTAAGAATGTATTTGTTTTGACACTCGTTGATATGAAAATATAATGCTTGCATATGCAGATCAGACATGTCAATCCTTAATGTATTCAGAAACAATGTTTCAACTGTCAACACAGGTTGAAAAACATTTAATTATATATTCTAATTTCTGAAGAATGTAGACACTTGCAACTTGCTATTTTATTTTCACTGTATCTTATTGCACCTGTTTCAAGGAATTGGAGGAAGTATACAGAATATTCCCTGAAGACTGCCCATAGCTAGTACTAACTACATCCTTTGTCTTTTCCTTCTGAACATCCTTTGTCTTTTCCTTCTGAATAGACTCTAAAATTAAGTTCCCAATTCAATGTGAATGCTCACTAGATGAATAATAAATATCATGGAGCATAGAATTCCAAGTTAAAAATATGAGGATGACTGATAAGTCTGAATATCTATAACAGCCACAGTAATTAAAAAGAAAAATGAACTATATGGATTTTACTAATTAATCAGAAAAGATAAAAAAAGAAAACCAACTACTCAAATCAATTTGTCAATGGCAGTCCAACTGCTAACTAAGCATGGAACAATATTTTTAGTTTACTAATGGAAACTCAAGTAATAAGGTAGATAGCATATCCACAAGGAAACATAGAGTAAAAAAGTTACTCTACAAACCCCAACATAACCACTGTGCCAAATTTTCATATGTCCTAGCTCCTGCCATACTGGTGATATAAGAAATGTGGATGTCAAGGATATTCTCAAGATTAACTGAAGTCATATAAAGAGCAATTTCCTTTTATAACTAGCATTGAAAGTTGTCAAGTTTCCAAAGGCATTTTACAACGACCTTCCCCTTACCTATAAATCTTCTCTTCACACAAATTCTCCATGTAGAGCACTGAATTTCTTCTGCTATGTCCGGCACCTCTTCCTCTACCAGCATTCCTCCTCCTGTTTTTGCACACTAACTTATATTCTTCTGTTGATGTTAATTAGTAAGCTTCCTCAACTATACTATATTGTGGAGGCTCATCTCATCTTACACCACAAACTTCATCCCATTCACATACCCCAAGTCTTTCTAGTTCTCATCCTTGTGATGACCTATGCAGGTAGAAATTTGATATATCCTTGCACATGCTATCTCTATGTTGCATATTTCTCTCTCAACTTGGACACCATCTTGTTCCGAGTCCTTATCTTCTTTTTTTTCAGACGGATTAACTCATGTGGTACAAGAATCCCACCATATAGAAGCATGCCTTTCCAACTTGGTAATGGTGAAATTCACCTTGTTCAAGTCCTCTATCTTCTTGTAATCAAAGTTCCTTTCCATCTCACTTATGCTTCTGCTTTCATAGTCCCATCATAATGCGAAATTTCAACATCAAGGATGATGATATGAGCACTCTCTTTGTGATTGAGAGACATAAATGGAACAATAATTGTTGGTCTGTAGATGGAACATGGATTGCTGATAGTGATTTGTCTTTGGGGATCACATCTATGACATGGATGGTGAGATCTTGACAGATAAAGACATGAATTTGCGCCTTCTTTTTCTCATCGGACTTGGGATCCACCTCATGGATCATGAGAAGGACATCGCACATCATATATGGAGCATGAAAAGGACATTCCAGATCCTATTTCATGTGATCTTGGACAGCCAAAAGATGTTGAGGTACATGATGCATATTCCATTTTAAACAACATCCATGTGTCCTTATCAATGAGGCAAAAAATCAGCAAGCAATGCAATCCCAACACTACAAAATGTTTGGGACAGCAATATGTTCAAACATTGATGTATTGTGGCAATTTTCAACTTTTCAAAAGAGGCCATCAAGCCCCAAATCATAAGCTGGCTTGGTTTTCCAAATCTAAAATTTTGCAGCATACTTCATGTGGATATTCGTAGAGGGCAACAACATTTTGCAGGCTTATATTGGAGCCATATTTTAAAACCTTGTTGTTTGAAGCTATTATAGGAGACTTGCATGGCAGAGAAGGGGGGCAATTGTTGGAGCATGTACAAAAAGCTTTGTAAAGGCATTTTTAGTACAAGGAGGTGGCTCGTGGCTAGATGATGGACTGCACTATTCATATGCCCAAGATGATGACTATATCAGTCCTATCCAACATTGGATAAAGCAAGCATGTGGCAGCACACACCGTTATATATGTGATCCAGTAGATGGCATTAATTTAGTTTGTGCCAAAGGCCAATCAATATTAGGTACGCTCATTTTGGCAGTCTTGAGCATGGGAGTTTGTTCTTTTTGAGAAGATGAATCTAGTGTAGTTGCAGACCAAGGGGACTCGAAAGAGTTGTACTTGGAAAGCCCCTTTTCATCTTAGCAGAGTTTATAACATTGTAATGAATTTCTCATGAATAGTTTTATGTATCAGCATCTCTAAATTACAGTCCATTTATAGAGAGCCTTCGCTTATGAAATATTGTCTATAAGCCAGAATAGGGTTAAACTTTTCCATTGAAAGCTTAGAATAATTGAACTCAAAGAACCAAAGAACCATTGTAGATACTTTAATAAACCTTTTTTTCTCTAATTCTACTACTTAAAACAGTGTTTTGAGCAAGACCTATTTCGAAAAATTTAGTTCAGAGAATACAGTGGCTTATTTAATGAATTTTCTCCAAGACAGAGCATACAGGATTCGTGACAGCCACAAGAAAATTTATGGGATTTTGCAATTTAAGCATTCTCTTGCAGAAAAATACCTTTTCTGAACTCGTTTTGACGGTGAAGAAAGGCAAATGATCTATTGGAAGTCGTGCATAAATGATCTGTTGGAAGTCATGCATGAAGGGATCTGGGGGCTCGGGGATTTATTCTAGAGCATTTGCAAACCAGGATTGTACAAAAGCGAGCTCCTGAGCTCGTTTCAGGGCAAGGAGAGGGATAATGCAATAGCGGCAAAATACAAAGACAGTGCGTGAGCTCGTTTCAGGGCAGGGAGAGGGATAATGCAATAGCGGAAAAATACAAAGAGGCATTAAATGTAAAGGCACCATATATATCAAATGATTTCAAAGAATTTGGAATAGTTTAATGTTTTTTTAATTTGGAAAAATAAATGGAAGAAGAGGGCAAAGGAATGAAACTAAGTGATTGGGTGGGATAATTATAATGGCTTGTGTCATTTCTTTGAGTCACACTGAATTGATATATAAATCAATTATAAATTAAGTAATTATTCATTACTAAAGTGGGATTTTATATAAATGATTTATTTATTAATGTTAATTTGTAGTTTTTAATAATATATTTGTGTTAAAGAAAATTATTTTAATTAATGTTGTATCAAGATTTTTGTTAATTTTTCTATATTATATTTTAATTTACTTTAAAATTGTTTTAAATATGTTTTCACCTTTATGTATGGAGGTTATTTATTTGCATATTTAAAGTTTTGTTGTAGTTCTTTTCTTAAAAAATGACTATTGTGATTGTGATGGTGAGAAGGTATTCTATAAATAGTATTAAGGATTATTTAGAATAAATAGGAGATTCTTTCTCATTATCTAAGACTAATATTTGAGAGAATGGATATACATTCCCTAATTATCACATAAACAATAGGTTAATCTTGCATTTATTGCTTTCTCTCCATGGAGGTTCGCTAAACAAAGGGAATACCTCCTCTTATGTGAATTTTATTGTCTCCACCTCTTAAAGGATTTTCAAAAATTAATAATTAAATCTTCATTACTTTAAAGATGTAGTCTTGTCGAATATACCAAAAACATAGTAGGATTCTTTCATTGTGGACAAAATCAAGTACATGTCTGAGAGAAGTATTCCTCTATGAATGGTTAACAAGTTCATCAATAAATACAAGCAAATGCTTCAATCTATATATTTAATGATCTTTAGTCATCATCTAAAGAGTTCAAGAATCAAATAAATTCCAACCTAAGTTCTAAGTATATGGTAAGCTTGTACTTAGAGGTACTATTATTGTAAAAATTGACAACTATGGAAGTTGTGGCAAGGTATTGGAGGAGGGACTGTCATTTTGGGGTAGAGCTAGCCTCTTTTTAAATGATAGTTTCCAAAATTGAATCCATCTTCAATGTATGTACGTTGTCTAGCTTTGAGTTTGGTTTCCCTTTCATCCTAGAGATCAAGGAAATACATGCAATGTATTATGACTTTCTTAGCCATTTAAGTTAGCCATTTTTAGTTTGGTCACTTAAAATTTCTCAAATTTAGTATTAATTTAGCAGGTGAACTTTTACAACTTGTAATTGTAAGATCATTAGATGAGGTGATCCTCTAACTCAATGTTGTGTGTATGGCAAAGCTAGAAGATGTTATTGAGAAGAGGAATATCATGATGTCATTGGTTTCAACTAGACACTAATGTAAACCCACTTTGAAACCACTATGGGAATCTGAAGGGAAACATCTAGTGCTCTTGTGTGTATGAGGGTTCAAAATTAAGGCCCCCTCTTATTTGCATGAAGTGTTCCTAGTACAAATCCATCTTAGAGTCAAGGCCATGAAAATATGAAGTCAAAGTACTAAATTTATTGTTTATAAATAACCTCTTTAACAAATTGACACAAACGTATAATGATGTCATTTACATTGGAGGTGTATGTCACCTGAATTGTGTTACAAATTTAATCGCTCCCCCACAAAAAGGTATCATGCTCCCTTGTGATGATGCATCAACCCTAATGGAGAACAATCTCGTGATGTAAAAGGAATTTAAACATGATGTAACTTTAATAGTGTACTACATTCACCCCTTGGCTCACCACTCATGGCAAATGTGAGGCTATTTCAAGAATTGATGTGGATAATATCATTTTATTTTCTCTTATGTATAGTATTATACATTGACACAATTGTGGTTTTTTAGCAAATAAAATATTTCTATCAAGAGTTAGCTCCTTATTCATTAGGGTTGAATAGGTTGTGTCATTATGAGTGATTTATTCATTGTCAACTCCTTATGTGGGAGAACACTACAAGCTCCATGTCAACATGAAGAGTAGATATTGTGAGCAATTCTTATCGAGGTTTTTCAAATTATCCAGTTGTTCTACATTTGGTATACATGTTATAAGCGCATTACCCACAAACGCACACCCTCGAGACCAATACCCAGTTCTCTAAAAATCAAATGGTACCAATATTCTTAGTTAGAGGTGAAGGATTCTCTTAAGAGGTTATTTTGTTGGTTTGAGGTGTTGTGTTTTGCCTTAGATACTAAGTGGTTAAGGGCTTCAAGAGTTAAGATTTAAGGGCCAAGAGCTTGGGGGGGAAGGGATTTAGGGGTTAAGGGCTTAATAATTAAGGGATTTAGGTGTTAGGGGCTAAGGGGTTAGGTTTTAAGGTGTTTGGGGGTTATGTATTAGGATTTAAGGGTCATGGGTTAAGAGAATAAGGGGTTAGTGCTTAGGGGGTTCATGGATTCTAGGTTACGAGTTAATAGCTTAAGGTTTAATGTGTCAAGGGTTCAGTGGCTTATGAGGTATGAGTGTAGGGGTTAAGGGAGTATGGCTTTAGGGTTAATGGATAGGGAATTTAATCGTTATGGGTTAATGACTTATTGGTTGCGATAATGGGGCCCCTGATGCCCTTATCACCACTATGAGGGGTTCCCCTTTAAATTTTTATTGTTACCTTCCCTTTAGGCCCCCTAGCCCCTATGACATTAGGTCTTAATCCCCCTTCTCATTCTCTAATGCCCGGATTATAGATATTAGTAAACCATGCTTGGACATCCCACTTCTACCCCTCCATGCTACATGTGTGTTCCCCAGTCCTGTTCAATACACCACAAAATACTCCTCCCACCTTTTTGGTCATATCATTCAACTTATCCTAACATTATGGGTGATTGGTGTTTACGTTGTAAAGTGAGCAGAGAAAAAATATTACTTGTTTTTTCTATTGAGAAGATGTAGAAATTAATTGTCATGATTGGAATGTGCATGCATCAATCTAGATTGGATTGTCTTTCGAGCTTAGACATGAATAATCATTTGGTCATACTCCATCCTATCGATGGAGTCTGATACCACAAAGGTATCCATGGGAAATTTGAGAGATTCTTTTGAAAGCTTGTATGTTGTGGTATTTATCTCCTTCAAAATGTGTCTGGAAGATAGCTAGTCCAAAGAGTTGGGGGAATTTACGATATCTTGTAGGATGGGGTGTAGGTAGATGTTTTCTATCATGAATTATTGATCCAATTGATCATGATTTTTGAATCCCCCATGATCTATAGGGATTTGACTCTTTTGATGGATGCAATTTCCAGAAGGGTACAAAGAGCAATGGAATCAACTCAGTTGTTGGAGCCTTAACTTTGGGTATTTCTTACTTTCTTGCTATAAGACTGGGAGAGGAAGAGTACCACACCCACTTTGCAGCTAGGTGGGATAACTTGTGCAACACCATCAAATAAGTCACAAGGGCATCCAAGAGGGAGTGGAGGAATTACCAAAATCCATTATTTTGTGGTTTAGGATGAATCTTGTCTTCCAAACACTATTTTTTATCAATTTAATTATGATCTTTGTTAGAATTTCTCGTGAAAAAAATGTGTTTTTGTTCCAATCCCACAAGATATTGCTGATTAGAATGCATGGGAAACCTTTAGAATAATCTTCCATGATGTTGAGTAGCTAAGTTTTGAAATTTTCTTCCAAGCTTAGATAGGGCAACGAGCCTATCATGTCCAACTTTGCAAGGGTGGTGGTGATGACCTACATTGTGTTGGGACAAGAGATAAATAAGTGTGAAGAAATATCATCATATGAATTACATAAAGGATAGATGTTAGGGTGATTCGTAAACTATCATGGATATTTCTCATGAACAAAATGTGTTGCTGTTCCAATCCCACCAGATATTGTCGATTAGAATGCATGGGAAATCTTTTTAATAAATCTTCCATGATGTTGTGTAACTAAGTTTTGAAATTTTCAACCAAGATTAGATAGGACCATGAGCCTATCATGTTCAATTTTGCAAGGGTGGTACTGGTGATGACCTGCACTGTGTTGGGACAAGAGATAAATAAGTGTGAAGAAATATCATCATATGACTTGCATAAAGGATAGATGTTGGGGTGATTCATAAACTATCATGGATATTTTTCGTAAACAAAATGTGTTGTTGTTCCAATCCCACCAGATATTGCTGATTAGAATGCATGGGAAACTTTTTTAATAAATCTTCCATGATATTGTGTAACTAAGTTTTGAAATTTTCTTCCAAGCTTAGATAGGACCACGAGCATATCATGTTCAAATTTTCAGGGGTGGTGGTGATGACCTGCACTGTGTTGGGACAAGAGATAAATAAGGGGTGATTCGTAAAATATCATGGATATTTCTCGTGGAAAAAATGTGTCGTTGTTCCAATCCCACTAGATATTGTTGATTAGAATGCATGGGAAACCTTTATAATAATATTCCATCCTGTTGTGTAACTAAGTTTTTAAATTTTCTTCCAAGCTTAGATAGGACCACGAGCCTATCATGTTCAATTTTGCAAGGGTGGTGGTGATGACCTGCACTATGTTTGGACAACTAGAGATAAATAAGTGTGAAGAAATATCATCATATAACTTGCATAAAGGATAGATGTTGGGGTGATTCATAAACTATCATGGATATTCCACTAGACAGTTCATCATAACAGACCAGATAAAACTATATTTAAAAATAAATGAATAAGAGTTTGTGACAGGAAGTGTCAGTGAGTTTCGGATGTGCTAAGGAGGGAGTGACCAATAACCCAAGATTCTCCCCCAACTTGTCAAACTTCCCCTTTGTTAGGAGCTTTGTCAAACTATTAACCATATGCAACTTTGTTAGAATGTGGTCCAACACTATCAACTCCCTAATGAACTTGGAATCTTAGGAAATTGTACTGAATATCAATGAGTTTGAAATGGTCATGACACATTGGATTTTCATAGAGCTTGATGTAACCTTGACTCTCACAAGAGACAATATTGGGCTTCAACAACTGATTGGTTGACTCTACAATCAAGTTGCAAATCTAGATAGCTTCATAATAAGTATATGAAACTTCCATATACTTTGCTTCAGTGGAACTAAGTGCAATTGTTGCTTCCTTCTTGTTGATTTGATGAAAATGATTTATAAAATGATAATAATGATGCTTAAAATGAGCCTTATGATGGTCTAATTATACACATTGATTGTTCACGAGGTGTAGGGGTATGTTTATAACATCACTGCCCTCGAAAGCTTTGTCTTGAAAGCACAGTAATTAGAATTTTCTTTAGTTAAGCACATTTTTGTGGTGGAATGAAGTTTATCAGATATCTATTTATACTTTGTAGAGGTTTGACTTTATTTGTCCTTTGAGTGTTGGTGAGGTTCTTTGTATTTTTTGCATCATAGTCTAATGTCTTTTGACCTGATTGTTTAACATGAAAGCTTTATGCTTATTGGCAATATATTTGAAATACCTACATGATCAAGAAACTGTTGTGGTTAATTAAATTACTAAATAGGTAATACAGAAAGAGGGTGATGTTGAGAGGGCTTGCCTGGGTGACTCTCGGAGCAACCCGGAGGTGGTCAGACAAATCTCTTCTAAGTTACAAATCTGAAGAGAAAAAACTGGTGATATATATGTGGTTGCTCAACCTGGGTTCTATGGAAAATCTTGGTAGAGAGTGTTTACCTTTCCGTGTCTTCACGAAAGTAGGTTGTCTGGTCACAGAATAAGATCACTACATGTAGGTGACGGTTCTGTAATAAGTTCTCAGCCTCATCTTCAGAATGGATAATAGAGAGGATCAGGTTTGAATACAGGATATAATTTGATGAATTTTGAGATTTAGAGTTAAAGAAAAAATTGTGGTGATGTTTGGATGGGTGCTAATTTGTAGGGTTTTCCATTTTTATAATTTTCTTTGTTGTGATTTCTACCATGCTACCTATTTACTTTCCTGTTGCCCTAGCATTTTTACTTTTTCGATGTTTATCTCTCTATTGTTTCTTGCCCCATTTGAAATGTCATCCTTATTTGGTAGGTGTTTTCTTCAATATAGTGTGAATATTTTTCCATCACACAGCTTCTGTGGTGTTTGTCTATGCAAATAGCTTGTAAGGCCCATTCATCAGGGTATTTGATGAAATAAAATTATAATCAATGATCACCAACTAATGGTACCTGCAAAGATTTACTCTAACAATTATACAGTTTTCCTGTGCTAACAATTATACAACATTTTAACCTCATGAAATAGTCTCCTCTGTTCTCTTAGGTAATGCTATAAGCACTTATTGTTGTTGTCAAAGATTTTACTCTCTAGTCCCATTGAGCTATTTCAGTTATTTGTGGACTTTGATCTATTTTCATTTCATTTCTTCAATTTTTCTGACTGTTATGCGTTACCTTTGGCCAGTGCCTTATTTCTTACCTATGATTTTTCTGCATAAGCATTACATCCAGCCAGCGCAACAGGGGTAGCAAGAGCCACTTAGTCCAGCCAAAGCCCGCCTGGGGCAGCGTAGAGGCAGCAGGAGCCACGCAGGGCTGACGCAGGCCCAGTCAAGGCAGCACAGGGGCATTGTAAGCCCTTCAGGTGTGACGTAGGCCCTTACTGAGCAGCTTAGAGGCCGAAACATGCCATTCAGGCTGACGTAAAGGGATTTAGAGTAGCATATTACTGCCATTTGTATTTCTCTGTTGGGTGAACCAGTTTTGGTGCCCAAGATTGTTGTACTTAGATTATGCATAATAATGAAAACCCTCCAGAGCTAGCTGCACTGATTTTCCCGCATTAGGTTTTTTTCGGGGACATTTGTCCAAAAACTCCGTGTGTCACTTTGTCTATGAGCATGTTATTCTATATTTGATCTGTATGTGTAGGTTGCTAGTTTTATTTACTATTTACTTCGGTAAGCTATTGAATATTTCAGAAATTAACTTGTAACTTAATTCAAGTAGGAGAAGTAAATCAAGATACTGCAGTAGGGTTTCTTAGATTAAGATATTTTCACATTCCCTAGGTCTAGCCCCATTAGGTCACCTTGACAACAATTTCCCAGGAATCTAGCTAGAGGAAAATTTCTATATCCTAGAGGCAGCTGCGTTGTTGGGTGCCCTCACTCTCCTCAGAAATTGGGCCAATTCTGATGGTGGAATCTCTGGATACCTCAAGCCCTAGCTCTAGGATCAAGTTTTGCCTAGGTGTTCCCAAGGATGGAACCTAGTAGGATCAATTTGACCTATCGAAGTAAAAACTCTTGTCTGATCCTTTCCCTCACCTTGTCTAGGATAGGAACATAATTGGTTTCTAAATTCCATCCCCGAACCTGGGCTGGGTCCACTTGGCCCCGCGTGGTCCCATTTGGTGTCAAAGGCCTTTCATCGAGGACCATTTGGGAATCCAAGTTCCCAAAGGATTTTAGGGATTGAGAACTTCCTTCATAAGTCTTTTTCTTCTCCCTCAACCCTTCAATCCCCCTCCTCTCTCCCTAGAAGATAAATTCCCTTGCTTAAAAGGAAAGCAAGTCCCACTCTTTATTTTATCTTAGGGAAATGGTTTCGAGGGTCACTTCCCACCTATTCATTGACCTATACTCTACAAGTGACTTCCTAAACTACCGGGACTCCACCCATCGATGAAAGTCCGTGAAGAGCAAGGAGCCTTAGCTGTGGTGACAATGGGCTAAGCCTCCATCGTTTCCCTTGTCCTAGCAGTTGCCCTCTTAGGAACCCCTTTTAGATCCACTACTAGTTTGAGTGCTAACAAGTTGTTCACAATTCCATTTGTGAACAACTCTTTGGTATGCCCACTTTTGCCATACTACAACTCCAAGATGAGAAGTCCAGGGCTATGGAGGCTGCTCTTCTTCTCTCTGAATCAATCCTCTACAATATAGTGAACCAGGGCTAGTTGATTGGCCCACTTGACAGTTACTTTATTCCTTCAAAGTCTGCACATCCTTAGGCCTTATACACCTACCCTTCTACCAATTTTGTTGTCCTTCACCAGAACAAGAGTCAGGGATCTTCTTTGACAATAACCTAACAACCCTCCAACTGTACTTGGACTACCATCAATTTTTTGTGTATCGACAATTTGATCTAATTTTTTGTCCAATCTATGAAAAAATATGAAATAATCCTCTTATCATACTTCTAACAATCTATAGATGACTGAACGAGGGTCACAAATCAGCCACTAACAGTCCATTTACTAATTTTTCATAGGTTTCCTCAGATCTTTGTCTAAAACTCTATGGAAAGTCCACCAAAATCAACTCCTCTGCATGTCAATCCATTCTTCATATGGCACATTTATTCTGCACGCTCAATCTTCTGCTCAGGTTCCACCCTCCTTTGGATCTATTGTCTCCACACATACTGAATCCGCAAACCATCTTCCAGATGTGCGGTCTTTATTGCATTATAAATAAACCTCACTCTAAGGGTCACAAATCGTCTTCTTCTACGCAAATTTGTCACGGTCTTAAGGGCATACCTTATGAGTTAAACATGCTAGGAAACTGTCCTAACTAGGGCATTATACTTATGTACATCTAATTGTTGCATAACAAACCCTATTCACACATAGAAAAAACACGAATTTTGCCTCCATAAGCGACTCGACCTAGATCATATGGATCCATAGATTCTAGGCATTTCTTTGATTGAATCTTGACATGAACTTCAGATCTCAATTTCGACCCTCAAATTAGGGTTACCTCAATCAATATTACGCCTACGTCGACTTCTGTTATGGCTCTAAATTACAGTGCAAGCCCTCCTCCATTTATGTTGGTCTTTATCATAGACCTTGCGACCTACTAACCACCACAAGGCAAGATGGTATCAACCCTCTCTTCTATTTCATGTAGAAAATCTGACCAACAGAATTCAATCTGATCTTGTAATGTACTAGAACAAGATACTAAATCCTTCCTACAATTTGTGGAAAAAAAACACGGTCACACAATCACATATAAGTAAGAGAAACAAGTTATCAAACACACAACACAAGATGTATCTAGGGAAGCAACTTCTCAAAACCCTCTATCTCTATTTTGTATTAAGTCAAGGAATTATGAAACAATACCATGCTTAATCTCTCTTGAGATTCTCTAGCACTCTGCCAATTGTCTCCTTCTGATCTAGGCAAAATCAGTCTAATACTTAGCCAATTATCAGCCTTCCTTCAGCCTGCCTTGCTCACACAATTCCTATGGAATTATCTCCATCCATATTAATTAGGAAAATCAACCTTCCTTGATTACGCAATCCATCATGGCATCCCAATGACTTTATAATTGCACATGGGAAATTTTCTATAAATACAACTGATAGTTATGTTCCTTTGAACTGTGTTACAATAAGGATGAAGGGTCTTTTTATTATTTAAAAATAAGATAAAACCCTAAAAAATGAAAACCCTAACCCAAGGAGATGTAACACCAAGATTTTATGGGCCCCGTTGGGGTTAGTTGGGCAGCCAACTTCCCGAGGTCGTAACTTGGTCATATTATCTTCGTTTGATGCACATGATACCTCGTTAGAAAGATCTCTCTGAGGACTACAATTGCTAATGTGATTTCTATGAAATAATGAAACCTTTCATGCCAAAAAAACGTCGTTTGGGACATCAAAATGGCTCCAGGAGTTCAGGACCCAAAAAACTAACAAAAATAGTAAATTGTGCTATAATTAAGGAAACTGAAAAACTAAAAGAGACAATGGAGAGGGCCCAAGTGGAATAGGCGGGTGGCCACCAATATCCACCTCGAACACCTTAAATAAATTTTCTTGAGCCAACTCAATCATCATGACTTAGTTAACTGACACAAGTTGTTATGAGACGAAATAACAATTTATTGTCCAATTTATTTAAGGGAAAAATAAATTAGACGCTTCACATTCTTCACTCCTGGTACATCAAAATTCCTCACCAGTGTGGGTGCATTTTTTTTTGTCCTTTCTAGTTTCCAATTTCACTATTTCTTGTTGCAAATTTCAACACTCCCTCTCAACAAGAAAGGAATTCAATCTATCCCCATCGGCTACCTTTGGAATGTTCTGCATGCTACACTTCTCTAGTGTTGTTTGCACCTGCAAATCCTGAAACTAAATAGCCTCCGAACAACTGAATCAGTATAATGCATCTATCATCAGAGTCTTCTGACTACTGCTATGTTGGGTATGTGTTATATTCTGGATTCTCTACGCTGCTGCTGACATCTGCATCCATGCCCTTTGAACTGTTGCTAACTCTGATTTGTGCTCCAGTATTTGACATCTGTCACTCTGATTTCTGTCTTGCTGACATCTGACTACATCAATCTAACTGATACTTCCTACTACTGTTGTACTGTGGGCTCCTCATAGCCAGGTTCGATCCATGAGACACGCCATCTCAATGGACCTTGCCCAAATTTCTTATCTTGGGATTATGTCTACACATCACCCCACCATACACCTCGAGGTATGGCTACTCCCTCTTCCCATCTAGCCCAAAATTTCTCCTTCATGGAGGTCTCTACTTGAGTGGACGCTTCCACTCGGTCTCCTCTCTGCTTCTCATGAGGATGCATGTTGAGAGGTAATTTATGCTCCCTCTAAACCACCAAGTCTCTAACTTCTTCCTTTCTCCTAAAATCTTTGCATGCATCTGGTGCCTCAAGTACATATAGGTTCTTAACTCGCGCATAGTGTAATTGTCCCGACGTTACAAAAAGTTTCTAAAAAAGAGTTGATTTTAAATCGATGATATCTCCCTCATCCGAGCTCTGATTCAACTGATTTTTTTTCTTCAATTTGGGTAGATTTTCGCAAGGAATACAAATATTATATTTGTTTTTGAAAAAATTACACTAATATATTCATATATTCTCTACAAACTCACCACCCAAAAAAATCCTACTCTATTACCATGTAGAAAATCTAACCAACAAGATTCAATCTGAACTTGTAATCTACTAAAACAAGATATTGAATCCTTCCTACAATTTGCAGAAACAAAACATGATTGCACAATCACATATAATTAAGAGAAATAAATTATCAATCGCACAACAACATGATGTATTTGGGGAAAGAAACTGCTCAAAACCCCTCTATCTCTATTGTATATTAAGTCAAGGAATCATGAAACAATACATTAATGCTTAATCTCTCACGAGATTCTCCAACACTTTGTCAATTGTCTCCCGTTGATCTAGGATAAATTAGTCTAGTACTTAGCCAATTCTCATCCTTACTTCAGCATGCCTTGCTCACGCAATTCCTAGGGATTTAAATCCTTATTAATTAGGAAAATCAATCTTCCTTGATTGCGCAATCCATCATGGCATCCCAATGACTTTATAATTGCACATGGGAAATTTTCTCTGAATACAACTGATATTTATGTTCCCTTTAACCTCTGTCTCAGCTGGGTATTCCTTGAAACTAACATGCATGCAAATATTAATAGAAAATTTTCAATTATATGATTGATCACTCATTTTGAATTAAATATAATTTAATTCACTGGACCTCTCACTAGCTCATCACTCATTTAGAACTAGTTAAACTAATTTTAACTCATTTAATTGAGTTAATTACACTTGCACCCCACTAATGCATCAACTTCAACTAGACCCCAAAAATATTAGAATCCCTCTAGATGCCTCATCTTAGACCCTCAAGTACTTGAATTTCTTGAGCTAATTTGGTCATCATGACTTAATTAACTGACACAAGTTGTTATGAGATGAAATTACAATATATTGTCCAATTTATTGAAGGGAAAAATAAATTAGACACCCCACATTCTTCACGCCTGGTGCATCAAAATTCCTCACCAGTATGGGTGCATTTTTTTTTCTCCTTTCTGGTTTCCAATCTCACTATTTCTTGTTGCAAATTTCAACATTTCATAATTTAATGTTTCCTTCACACAAAGGCACCATTGAAATCACATTCCCATATTCTCATGAGAAACCTCTCTTAAGCTTGATCTGCTAGAAGAGAACCAACAATATGCCATCCTACTTCCTAGCACAAACTGACCATTAAGGTATGCAACATTCTTTTGAACCCTCACATGATGATCTTGCTCTTGGAGGATGATCATGACCTCCCTTTAGCAACCCTTACTTGGCCCTCGTACTCAACCTACTTTAGGACTACATCTATCTTCACCCCCTTGATGTGCCAGATAGTGGGAATACATGTCAAACATGCTAAGATGTGCCAAGTGATAAGGCATGCCAAGATGTGCAAGGGTGTGTCAATGCATGTCAGAGACTGTCAAGAGAACAAAAGGGAGAAAAAATTTAAACTACAAGGAAATGAACACATAAGAGGTTTAATAAGTCATCAATTTACCTTTTCCAAGAGGGGCATGATAGGCACACCAACACTAGGGGGCAATAGGTGCCAAGTGCAAAGTCTTACTGCATTCTAAGTGCCAAGTATTACTTTGTTTCTTCTCATCTACTTTCCAACAATTGATCATCACAAATAAATTTAATATTAAACCATGCCAAATCATACCAAGGCATCTCAACGTATTCCAATCATGCTAAGACTTTCCAAGCGCCAACACATGACAAGCAAGAATATGTGTCAGGGACTAGTGTTATGCATGTTATGAAGTGGAAGGGAATGTTGAAGAGTGCTAAGGTGTGCTAGAGAGTGATAATGAATGTTGATGACTATTAAGGATTACTAAGAAAAAAAATTAAGGGAGCACTAGGTAAAATTCATGGAAGTTAATGAATATGAGGAACTTGTGCCAGAGACTAGTGTTAATGAGTGTTAGTTGTCATGCCAAGGAGGGAGTGACAAGGTATGCTAAGCATTGGTAAGACGTGCTAGGGAATATCAAGGCATGTCAAGAATTCCCAAAGTGTGCTTGGGAGTTCCAGGGTGTGCTAATTATATCATGTGAAAATTAATAGTGCCAAGATATTTCAATACATGCTAGGTGCTAAGGATGTGGCAGAGGGTGCTAGGGTATGTTAATATATGTCAAGGAAACAAAATGAAGAACCAATAAGAGGGTTAATAATCCAAGACTTTATCTTTTTGAAAAGGGGCATGCTAGGCACACTAATAATAGGTCCCAATACATGCCAAGTGCCATTATGTGCCAAGTGCTAATGTATGTCAATGCATTCAACCAAGGTGTTCCAAGGCATGCTAGGGACTATATGCAGCATGCCAACACATGCTAGGAGAGTTCCATGTTGTGCTAGCACATGCCACCATGTGCTTGGGCATCGGTGTCATCACAAGATGTTCTAGGTAAAATGATGTTCCAAGACATGTGGGGTGCTAAGAAATGTTAGTATGTGCCAAAGCATTAAATTAAGGTGTGCCCAGATTGTTGAGGATTGTTAGGTCTTTGTCATTAATAGAATTTGCAAAGCTTGATTATGTATTAAATAATATATTTCCTACACACAATAGTGGAACTTCATCTAAAGGGAATTTTCTAGATAATAAACTTAATATATATGAATCATGTGTTGACTCATAGGAAATATCTATTCGACTAGTCATTACTTGAGGGAAATGATACACACTAATTACTTCTAAAAAAATTGATTGAACCTAATCACTATGGCCTTGGACATATTATAAAAAATACTCCACAATAATGGTATTAAATCGTTATCTTTTGACAAAAAAATAATAACAGGCACATAGTGTCATCAAAAACTCATTGGAATGATCAATGATGATGGGCATTTTTTGACCGTCACCAAAAGTAACAAAAAGAGCATTGGTGAGGGTCATTAAAAGTTCGTCACTAGAAGTGTCACCAAAGAGAGAATTAGTGATGGGCCTTTAACGACCCTCACCAAAAGTGTCATTGAAAATGTCTTTGGTAACGGACCATAAAGGACCATCACTATATACACTTACAGTGACGGTTTTTAGTGATCAATGATGACGGACATTTTTTGACCGTCACCAAAAGTAACAAAAAGATCATTGGTGAGGGTCATTAAAAGTTCGTCACTAGAAGTGTCACCAAAGAGAGAATTAGTGATGGGCCTTTAATGACCCTCACCAAAAGTGTCATTGAAAATGTCTTTGGTGACGGACCATAAAGGACCATCACTATATACACTTACAATGACGGTTTTTTAAGGACCGTCACCATATGTGACATTGGTGACGAACCTTAAAGGTCCGTCACAAGCATGACCCTCACCAATGTGCTTTTTTCTTGTAGTGAGACAATTAAGACCCTGGGTCTTCTACAACCTTTATCCATTCCAAGTCAACGCTGGGAGGAGATTCCAATGGATTTTATCATAGGTTTACCTAAGTCTGAAGGAAAGGGTGTCATCATGGTTGTAATTGATATACTTACCAAGTATGCACACTTTTTTACATTATCTCATCCATTTCAAGCATGTACAGTTGCTACAACATTTATGGACACAATTCAAAAGCTACATGGAAACCCAAAGATTATTGTCAGTGACAGAGATCCCATTTTTTCTGGAAATTTTTGGCAAGAGTTATTTTCTTATTTGGGTACTCAATTAGCTCATAGCTCATCTTATCATCCTCAATTTTATTTTCAAACTGAGATAGTGAAAAAATGTTTGGAAGGATATTTTCATTGTTTTGTATCTGATAAACAAACATAATGGGTCAAGTGGTTACCTCTCGCAGAATTGTGGTATAACACTTCCTTCCATACTGCAGTAAAAACAACCCCATTTATGGCACTTTATGGATATCATCCACCATCCATCACATCATATTTAAGAGAAATTTTTTAGGTTCAAGCAGTGGAAGATCACATCGAGCATCAACAAGAAGTTCTCCAACTCTTAAAGGATAACCTAAATTTGGGACAAAATTGAATAAAACAACGGGCATATCAACATTGCAGTGAGAGAAGTTTTGATGTAGGAGACAAGGAATTTTTACGGCTACAACCATACAAACAAATGTTCCTCAAGAAAGCTAAGAAAGATAATAAATTACATCCAATACTATGGTCCTTACAAGGTGTTGTAAAATATTGGTACTATGGCATACAAATTGGAGCTTCATGTTTCTTTGTGAGTGCATCTAGTTTTCCATGTTTCATGCTTAAAGAAGGTTAGAGGTGAAAATATTCTAGTTCAAAAAATATTTCCAAAACTTGATGAGGAAGGAAAAATAATATTGGAACCTGAAGTGGTCACGGAAAAAAGAACTCGAGAGCTATGAAATCGATCAATTTCAGAGTATCTCATCAATTGGAAGAGCTTACCCACTGAAGATTCTACATGAGAGGATGAGAATTTTATACAGAAGCACCTAGAGTTACTCAAGCATTGAGGAAATTTTTTTTTTGAAGGAGAGGGGCATGTTAGGTCCCTATATTACTAGTTTAGTCCCTTATTGTTATTAGTGTAGCCCCCTTATTGTTATTGTTGTACCCCTGTAACCCCAATATTTTTATTATTGTGCCCTTACATTATTATTGTTAGGTCGGCTAGGATTATATTATGGCCCCATGGACTACTATATATAGAAGGAGGTTTTGGTAATTTGTATCATCTAAGAATTGTTTATTTATGTAATGTATTGCCAGTTCCCCCCTCAAAGTCGCTGATTTCTAAAGCATTGATGTCTCTTTTATTCTATTTTTGGACCTTGCTTCATAAAATTCCTTGTCTTCTTTTCCTTCTACCTCATAACCAGGAGGTTGAGAAACACACACTTCCTCTTTCAGAACTCCATTCAAGAACTATGACTTCATATCCATTTGATAGACTTTCCATTTTTGTTGTGCGGTAATCGACAACACTGTATGCACTGTCTCCATCCTCGCGATTGGCGGAAATGTTTTGCATAGTCTCTTCCATATTGCTGCTTGTATCCTTTGACGACTAACCTTTCCTTATGCCTTTCAATATTTCCTTCAATGTTGCTCTTGGTCTTATAGACCCACTTCACTTCAATTACTTCTTTTCGTTGCAGAAGGTCCACTAACTCCCATGTGTCATTCTTTTCTATTGCTCCTATCTCTTCATCCATTCCTACAACCGATTTCTCTTCTTTGACTGCATCTTAAAAATGTATTGGGTCATCTACATGACAAAATAATGCAAAAAAGGAATTCAGAGAAACGCTGCTATCAACATCATATTGCTCATAAATTTCATTTAAATTTATGAATTTTGGTCTTCTTATGCTTGCTGGAGATGGGCTTGGTGTTGCGCTTGAAGTAGATGGAGTTGTGGATATTTTTGGTGTGCTTGGAGAAGAACTTGATTGGTTGTGCAATGTTGTCCTATTATTTGTTTGTGTTTTTCTTTTTTGAGATTGTGTAGGTGGAGGATGAGTCACCGTTGAGGAATTACTTGTTGCAGTCAATTCCTCTTTGTTTTCATGTGACATACATGTCTTCACATTGATTGTATTATCTAAAATTCCATCCCATGCTTCCTCTTATATGAACTGAACATATTTTCTAATTATTACCTTCGTGGTTGATGGATTGTAGAGCTTGTATGCCTTGGATTCATCACTGTATCCAGCAAATATACATTTCTCCCCCTTGCTGTCCAACTTCTTCCTCAACTCATTCGGGACATGTGCATACACCACACACCCAAACACCCTCATGTGAGTGACATATTGTTTTCTTTCACTCCATGCCTCTTCAGGAACTATGTTCATTACACTCTTGGTTGGACACCTATTAATAATATACGCTGCAGAAGCGACAAACTTAGCCCAATAATCATTTGGAAAATTCTTTGCCTTCAACATACTCCTTGTCATTTCCATGATGATCCTATTCTTTCTTTCTGTGACACCGTTTTTCTGAGGTGTATAACTTGTTGTAAATTTCTTGTGAATTCCATGATCCTTGAAAAACATGGGAGGTCACTTGACATATATTCTCCACCCCTATCAATCCTCAATACTCTGATGTAGTTTCCACTTTGCTTTTCAACAAGAGCTTTGTAGTGGAAGAAGCAGTCAAAAACTTCACTTTTATGTTTTAGGAAACATACCCATGTGTTCCTTGTGTAGTCATCTATGAATGTCAAAATATAATGGATGCCACCAAATGATGGTGTTTGCATTGGTCCACATAAATATAGGTGGACATTTTCAAAAGGTTCCTTTTCCCTTATTCACTTTCCTGCTGGAAATGATTCTCTATGTTGTTTGCCCAACATGCATCGTTCAAATTGATTGTCTGATTTTCTATGAGTGGCAATCCCTTCACCATGCATTTCCTATGAAAAAAAATCAAACCTCCAAATTTGAGATGACCAAATATCAAATTCCATAACTGATTTTCATCTTTAATTTCTTCTTGAAAGTTTTCTTGTGTGACAGCTGCTACATCACCTTCTTTCTTCAAATCTGATCTTAGCTTGACAGGAAACATTCTATTGTTTGTCATATCAAATTTTTCAATTAGTTGTCTATTTGGAGGCTTATCCAAGATTGTGCATACATCATTCTTGAAAAATACATTGTATCCCTTTTTTATGAGTTGTCCAATGCTTATGAGGTTATGTTTCAAACCAGGGACAAAATAAACATCTGACATGAAATTATTCTCTCCCTTCTTTGTAATACTATCAAATATTCCTTTTCCCATGACCGAGACCTTGCTATCAGTCCCCAATGTCACTTCTGATTTCACACTTTCACCTAGATTGGAAAACATTTCTATGTTTCTAGTCATATGGTTTCTACACCATGAATCTAAGAACCATACATCTCCTTGTTTTTATTGTGCTACATTACAAGCTAAAAACATGCTATCATTGTTCTGATTTTCCTTTATGAAATTTGCACTTGGTTTTCTACTTATCTCATATTGCTTCTTTCTACATTCATTTGCATAATAAACATACTTCTTACAATAATGAAATTGCACTTGAGATTTATCATACATCTTACCTTGTGCTTGATTTTGGCTTGGGCCTTGAATTGGATTTTGATTGCTGCCCCTTCCATTTGAGCTTGAAGGGCTGTTGCTTCCACCTTTGTGTGGACTTCTTCTTCTTCCTATGTAATTTGATCTTCCTCGACCTCTACCTTGACCAAAGGAAACTTATGTCTTGAATTCATGCTCCAATGATGAGTTTGTTGCTCTGTTTAACCTATGTTGATGAGAAACCAGTGATGCATGAAGCTCATCCACTGAAAATTGTGAGAGATCCTTTGTCTCTTGTATGGCCACAACTATGGCATCAAACCTTGCTGGCAGACTTCTAAGAATTTTCTCAACAATTCTCCTTTCCTCTAGTGTCTTACCATGAGACTTGATTTGGGTAACCAACCCAATTAAATGTGTAAATAATGAGTCTACATTCTCACACTTTTTCATACAAATTGTCTCGAAATATTTTTTCAACATTTGTAATTTTGTTGTCTTCACCTTTTCCATGCCTTGGTAGGCTGTCTGGAGTGCATCCCATGCTTTCCTGGATTTATTTGCTGCTACAATCCTTGGGAAGATACTTTCATAAACTACTTGAAAAATGTAGAAGAGGGCTTTGAAGTCCTTCTTCCTGTAATCTCTCAACACATCTCTTTCTACTTGTTTCAACACATGGTATGCTACTGCATCTGCTGGTTCTGGGAATCCATTGTCCACCAATTCCAAAATTTCTTATAAAGAAGACAAAGCCTTCATTGTAATAGTCCAATAATCATAATTCTTGCCATTATTCATGGATAAGTTAAGCTTTTTCTTGTTGCTGCAATTTCAACTGTGTAAACAAACTTTCTTACTGTGTAAAAAATGACTGCAGCTCCTTCTTACTGTGTAAAAAATGACTGCAGCTCCTTCACTAGTAAAATGACTGTTCTCACTGAGAATTATATTCACCAGGGTTGCAGAGTAACACATTAAAAACTATTTTCATGCACCCACCGAAATTCGCTCCACAATTTTCTCCTTCTTGTCTTTCCAGACATACATCCACCACATTACACAACACTATATTTCTTAAAAACTTACATGTAAAATATAAACATATATATCTAAGAAATTAAATTCGTGAGATACATAATTTAATCAAAGTATGGGCTTTGAACATTACAGAAGTTGCGTGAACTAAACAAACCTTACGAATTAATTGTTTTCCCATGCACATTTAATAACCATGCATTAAATTCTATTTGAATTGTATTATTTAACTTTGTTGCAGAATGGGTTATGTACTCTACTCATAACTTTTCCTTAGCTATAGGTTATGTACTATGCTTAGAACTTGTCCTGCGTTACGAATGAAATATGCAACCTGCAAAAGATTAACTGAGTTATGGCTACTGCTAGTTCATTTAACATGGTGGTTGAGATTAACTATCCAACAATGGATAGTTGTCCAATTTTATCAAGAGTTGGTTTCTTTATAAGATAACTCATAAGACCCTCCATTTCTTTGTTATCTGGACCATTTGGGGTAGTAGAACGCGAAAATATTTGAATATAAGACAGGGAAAGCCTCAAAATGATATATATAAGGTAATATATGGCTATAAGGAAATGAGGCTCAAATATAGACACAAAGGTGTAAGGTCTACAAATAATAAGGACATATGGGACAATTATTGTGTCATTTTTTTAATGGTGCATGTAAAGGTAGACTTTGTGGTAGTGGGGTGGTCACTGCCATTAACCCTGACATGTTTTTTCATTTCTAGTGGGAAGGAGGTAAGGGATCAAATAGTAGGGTGGAATTGTTAGCACTTTGGGGTGTACTTATTGCATCGAAATGGACCATGATACACAATATCCAGATATTCAGGGATGCGAAGGGCATCATTGAATGGGTGAAGTACAATACAAATTTTAATCCACCCATCCTTAAACATTGGATGAACAAGATCCAGGTAGAGAAGATAATGTTTCGAGAAATTCATTTTGAACTCATTTATAGGGAACATAACTAGATAGCATACATGCTACCAAAGAGAGAGAGATGAAGAAGCCTATAGGGAAATTTTTTTTATCTACATTTGACTAGGGTCAAATGATCAACACAAGAAGAATCAACTATGCATAGTATTAAAGACACGATTAGTTCTCCAACACATGAAGGAAAGACATAAAGAGGATAGTGGAACCTTAGAGTTTTTGGTTAATTGATGATAGTAATTTGTAATTTTGTTTGCTTTTCGGTTGTAGAAAAAAATTGAATGTACAATCCTTTACTGAATAGCTTATAGAATAGATGGATTAATTCAGTAGCTTATAGAATAGATGGATCAATTTAGTTTATTCCTTAACGTCATTTATTTTTGATGAAATAATATAATTTATTTTCCAACTAAATGGAGAAGAAAGATGTCTATGACAAGTATGACTTTTTTTTTTATTAATACAGAAGGAGAAGAATGAGATCTATGACAATATACTAATTTTTTTTTATATAATCACAACATGTGTAAAAATTGACAAAAAAAACTAGAAAAACCACATCCTAAGCCAAAGACAAGAAGCCAATCCCTAGGTTAGGGTTGCTCCATGCTTAGACTAGGTGAGAATGCCAACCTAGAAGAAGAGCAATGCATTCGTAAATAAGTACCCAAGATAAGTGTTTACTGTTTGAGAAAAATATTTTAAAAAAAAATGGTAGGAATGGCTTTTTGTACCCGTCAACATCGACAAGAAAACAAGGAAGACGAAGAAATAATGACAATTGGAAGAAATAACGACAATCCTCTTGATACCAAACATAAATAAATCAGCCTAGATCCATCTAACTCTGGATCTATCATGCGCTGAAAGGGATGAAATCTCTAGAGGTGCAAACCTATTTTTTGAGTGAAAAAATTGAGGAAACGTTTTCACCTCGAGAGATTTGATCCTTCTCGTTGCATGATAGATATAGAGTTAGATGGATCTAGGCTGGTTCTAGTTGGAAGCATCAACGTCACATTTTTCAGATTATTAAAAATTTTGTATATTTTTGATATGTACATCATACTTTGAAATTTTGAAGATTAGAAATACAAATACTAACAAATGTTATTAATATAAATATGTTTGGTGATAAAAAAGGTGAAATAATTAATATATTAAATAACAAATACACCTATCATATCATTCAAATGTGATATGAAGAATATATTGAAAAATACATAATTTATTTAGTATTTAACCTTAACTTGACTTCTTCTTATTTTCTCTTAGAAACACTGACACATTTTTCCATATTTTCATATCGATCATGGAAATGGTGGTTTAAATCGAAGAACATCCAAATATTTAACTCGAGATATTGCAGTAAAAGTGAGACCTCGTTGCTCTGTCCTTCCAATATTAATAGTTGTCTTTTCTAGTGTCAATCCCTGGGATTTATGAATTGTTAATCCCCAAGAAAGTCGCAATGGAATTTGTATATTATTACCTCTTTCAATAGGTATAATAGGAACAGTATGAGGGAATAATTCATCCCATGCAACTTCGACATAGTTATCAAATGTTACTAATACATATGTAGGAGGATTAGGACACAATGTTCTAGGATTATACACAATATCTTGAACTACTCCAAGAGAACCATTGACAAGTCCTGCATTAGTCCATAAATTTGAAGTTAGCATAACCCTAGCTCCAACAGTAATAAGGATATCATTATCCAAATTTTCCTCATATGCTTCCATGTTGTTGTTGTTATTTGATCTTGTAGCAACACTACGTGCAACAAGCTGATTCAGGGATACCAAGCAACGCTTCTTGTGATTGTGCACATCATCATTTGTTGCAAACAAATGTATAGCCTTATTAAATGACTATTTTTTTGAAGCATCCAAATTGGAATTTGTACGTGTCATTAGTGCTTTCCAATCTTCTATTGTTGGAATCACATCTCTAACGTTCATTAATAAATGATGAAAAAATATTTGATCATTGCTCTGTCCATCTTGCCTGTATACTGTATCAAGAGTTACAACAATTGTTAATAAATTCCATAATTATTTTGCATGAAATTCACATGCATATGCAGTTCTATTCATAACAAGATGTATTTGTCCCAGATCACCAACCAATATAATTGATATACTCCAAACGAGACTTCTTTATTATGAGGAAAATCTTGACGAAGTCGAGAATCAATATGTGTCAACAAATTTCTCCCTATAAAACTCATCTCATCAATAAGAATGTACTTAACATGTTTCATCTCCTCTTGTAAGGTAAGCAAACATGACCCTTGTAAATAAATGAAGTTCCTTACTGGTATATAAAGAGAAGAGTGTATTGTTGATGCATATATGTTGAATGATGCAACACCGGTAGGGGCCAAAAGAAGAAATGGGCTCTTATGAGGAAGAGAGTCAGTTTCAAGTATTTTTTTTATTGCACCAATCAAGTGAGACTTTCCAGTACCTTCTGTCCCTTGGATAATCATATGAAACTGTTCTTACTTGTCATCTCCTTTGTAATGATCAAGAACTACATTACATGCTATTTTTTTCTTTTCTCCTAAACTTTAAAATGAATATTTTTTTGATGATTTAGTAGTAAAAATTTCATTCACATTTTTCTTATCAGATATGAAGTTCACTGCATGTCTTGATGTCTCTTCATCAACAAAGCTAGAGCTCCAATTTTTCATAACATCACGATCCCTAAGTCCAATCATGTCAATTTCGCTCACATGTATAAACTTATTCTTATACAAACTTGAAATAATCTCCCACTCATGTTGCTTAGAATCATTTTGTACATGTAAAACATATTCATCCTCATCTGGACATTGAGTTGGATCCTTTGAAGGTATTGGATTACGATCAATATGCCAAGGATTATAGGAAAAATTTTCCCAATTTTGTATGATGTCATAACCTCTAGAACCAATATCTGTATGAAAATCACAAAACGGCTTGTGTAATACTAATTTAGACCAACAAAACTCAACAAACCTAATATTTTCGCGAGGGGGAATTGAATGAAACTCAAGAAATACTCGTACAATTGCTGCATTATCTCATGGTAACCATTTCTCATCACGACGATGTTTGTCATATGACCAAGATCTAGAAGCTTCTATCAACGAAAGGTGCTCCATACTCACAAGTCTCTTCCTATGTGCATCAATAAGAGAATTATCATTATGGTCATTATTTTCATCAAATTTTACTTGTTTCAAAACATCTATTCCAACATTTAGAACAATGAATGTATGACTACATTCAGAAAGAGGAAGCTCCAAAAGCATATGGCATGTTTCTTGTGCTCCTATATCCCTGTCAATGGTAGTCTCACACAACAATGTTCTATATGCATGTGCTACTGGTTCATTTGGATTTTGAATAGAAGAAATATGCATCAACATATCATGGAAGCTCTCTGACCCTTTTTCTTCTTTTGATCCATATTTTTCTATGTATTTAATCATATCATGCCTAGAAATAACAAGTTTCCAATCCATATTTGCACGCCACATCATCAATGTCTCACGATTATGTGTATTTAATCGATCATCATTTCGTCTAGGTTCATATATTTTTTCTCCACCCTCGTCAACATAAAGTATTGACATTTTTCATAGCTCCCATGGTGGCTTATATCTACACATCAATTTTCCACCATTCTTTCTAAGGCATGACTTCTCATTGTAGGTGATTTGGCACTCAACACAATTGAGAAGTTGTTCTTAGTCCATCATAGGCTCAGATTGAAATATTTTTTCAGTTTTCTTTAAGCAAGGATGATCGTCATCATTTCGTTGAATAGGAATCTTTATTTGATATTCGTTACATGGATTGAATGCATGGACAGATCTATCAAAGTATTATTTTTCAAATCTAACTTGATTCGGGTCATTCCAATTCAATTTGTCCATATTGAGAGCATATTTTAGCCAAAGAAACCCATGCATGTGGAGATCCACGATGTTGCCATTCATAACGACACCAAAAATCTATAGCATGATGAAATTTTGAAAAAATCTCATCTCGAAACAATATATGTCTTAAATGCACATAACTTGCTACAATGTGAGGATTATCAATGACATTTTGGCATCTCCATTCTCTTGCTTCCTTTGGATGTGTAGGAGAGGTACTTGGCATCAATATATGCAAATCAGGACATTACATATCTGCTACACTTAGTGTGAAGAATATTATAGGAGATCCAATTTGTTGTACTAAGTCACATAATTCGCCATAACATTTTCTCCAATATGCACATGTACCTCTTAGAACATGTCCAAATCTCATCAATCTATCTGCAATTCTAGAATTTGGAAGATTTTGTAAATGATATCATAACTCATAAACTATTGTACGTAGTTCTGTCATATTTTTTTTAACAAAAACTGCTAAAGACGCTTGTGTATGATGTCTCATGATGATATTGAGTAAAAATTATCTAAATTGAGGATGTCTCCCAAACCTATTATCACAATATCTGAGGAGATGTTTTGCATACTCATGAAGATGAACGTTTCTTAGTCATGGTTGTAACCAATCAACTTCTCCTCTAGGGAATAATGTTGGAAATGCCATATCAAATAACCCTTCAGTATTGTACTCATTTATTGGAGATGAACCAATTCTACGCCAATTAATGACATTTGTAGTTTAACCATCTAGTTGGTTTTCTTCTCTATTAGGATTATCTTCCCATGCATGAATAAGTTCAATTTCCCTAGGTGCATTTGGAGGCCTTGCAGCAAAAGAAGTTGTATCATAATCATCTAAAGCATCTTCATGACCTGGAGCACCTTCTAACAACATAATGTCTATGTCATTGTCCATATCTAGTAGTATAATAGAATTAATCATATGTGACACATTTGTTGTTTTTTCTAGTGACTCATCCACAACATGCATATCAATTTCTACAAATTTATAATATGGATCATTTTGAATCTTATAAAGTAATGCATCTATTACCTTTTTCCTTCTAACAGTGAAATCATATCTTGATCCTTATTGACCTTTTTTTCACACCACCATCATTAAATCGAAGTATTTAATATGTCGAGGTAATTTCTTGGCAACATATTTAACATCTCGAGGAAAACTTATTATGTGTCCTCTATATTCGTATTGGCCACGTATTGAATTCATTACTTGTAAAATTGGACTCACTCTTGCTATCAACATTTCCTCAACTCGCATACGACTACCAAGGATCACAGGCTGCAACCCTGGATTCATATGATTTTGTGTTGAAAATCTATATTTATTACCCTCTCATTTACATCCTGTACACATTGGACCTACCTTTGTAGTCACCACTTGAATGCAAGGATACGACTCCTCACACACATGGTGCATTTGAGGATGACCTAATTTATCAATTCTTTCACGAAATCTGTTATGTGTAGTAAATTCATCTTCCACTGTTACATTGGAAATCATTTCACATTCATCGTTACATTGCTCCATTGGTTGATGATTTTGGAGATTCATACCTATAGAGAAAAAGGCTCAATTGTTGGCCCTAGATTACTAAGACCTTCAATTTGTCTTTTTCGATGTGATCTTACATATTGTTGCCTTTTTTTTCTTCTGTGTCCTTCTTTTTCATCCTCATTCATTCCTTCAAATTTCATTCTTTTTCTTTGATAATTATTTATTCATTCTACTCCCCTTTCATCCTCTTTCTGCCTTTCTCGTTGCCACCTTTTTATTTCACATTCCTTCTTCCATTTTTCTTCCCTTTGATCATCAGTCATTTGTTGTCTTCACAATCTTGGCTGCTCATTTTTTTCTACCCTCTTCTGATCTCTTTCGATTTCAATTATTTTTTTCATAATATTTAATCCTTGTCTTTAAATCTTTCTCTCTTTACACTTCTCATTTCTTCAATATTGTTACTATTAGTCTCCCCATTACTAGTACTCATGATGTTACACTCTTGTACAAAAAAAAAAAACACATAAATTAACCATATATATGTATTTAATACCTAGTTACAAAATATTTAATACTATGTACCATGTTTAAAAACAATAGCCAAGCATCTGTCAAAAAAATTAAATGCAATGAGATTTTAAATAGAATATGGTCCTAAAGTATGTATGTGGTATTTTTTTTTCGATATACATTCTGCAATAAATTTGTTTCCAGTTGAGTAACGCTTAGAAGAGAGATGAGACAACCTTTTTTTATTAAGATCTACATTAGGGCATGTTCTAGAGGGTTATTTGAAGTTTTGAAGTCTAAATATATGACTTGTTGTATGCTAAAGTCTGAGGTACTTAGCAGTTTTGAAGAGAATTATGATATATTGAATTGATTGATGCATTAAAAATCATATTTTAAGTAGTGAAAAACTACCATGTAATGAAAATTTTCACACTCCCACCAAAAAATAAAAATGTTTGATGGTCATATTGCTTCGATTATAAAGAGCTACTTTCCACAAAATAACGATTATGATCTTTATGGAAAAGAGTGAAATATATTTGCATGGAAAGTTGATTCAAAATACTAAATTAATATAAGGACTACCATAACTGACACTAAAACTAAAAACAAAACACCATAACATCCATAAAACTCAACTCAACGTATTTTTAAGATTCAAACCTTATAATAATTTCCCAATGAATACACCTGTCACAACCAATGATCAAAATATCAAAATAGAAATTAATTAGGATCTTATGCTTAAATAAAACAATAAATTTAGTGGAGATAAGACAACATAAAATTGAGCTCTCCTCAGTGCAATATAAACCTTGGTGATTTCAAATCATGACATGGATCATGATTATGTGAATAAACACCAAAGGAATTGGACTCGTGAACTCCAGACTGCAATTCAATGGGATAAAATATAACCAAATCCCACTCTAATCACAAAATATATACAAAAACCATAAATATGTAGAATATTTTTGGGAAAATGATGTCGTGACCACAGATATGGTTTTTCATTTACTTTTCTAGATCCAATACCCTATATAGTAATTGTGATAAGCGAACGGATCAAACCCCAGATCGTGAGGAAGCTATGAAGGAAAATGCAGAGCTGCAAATATGGTGTATGTTGGGTAGATATAAATCACAGATGTAGAAAAACCGTAGGAAATCGATCCGGTTGTTAAATAGTGCATAAGTGGATTGCCGGGAATCGTTGGACATGGAAAATTTACACGTCTTGTGATATCAAATTATCTAACAAATGAAACATCACCACCATTCTAACAACACCTCAGTAGTGACATCTTCATGTGTTGAATCAACGGTATTATTTCCTTTGCAATATGGCCTAATCAATTATTACTTGAAAATTTCTTTTAATGTAAAGCAGATAGTTCAACTTTCTAGTGTAACATTAGCATAATTATAGTTCGGGCCAAAATTATATGTTCACAAATTAATATAGTGGAGTTTGAATACATGGAAGCTTCGTTTTTGCTGAACAAAGAAGTGACATCTTCATGTTCCGAATCAACGACATTATTTCTTTTGCCATGTGGCCTAATCAATTATTGTTTGATAAATTATGTTAATGTAAAGCAGATAATTCAACAGAGAGAAGGAAATATAATCGATCGGGATATTTACCTGGAATTAGAGCCATGAATCAAATGCAAATCCAACTCACCCTGCCAATCAAATAATTGCAAAACTCAGTTCTTGTTTCAATTTTGTTTTTTTGTTTATTTATATGACTATTAAAAATTATTTCTTAAGCTGAAACATAATTTTTTTTTTTTTTTTTTTAATTTAGGATTTAAGCTGACATTAACCATTTTTTTTTAATTGTTATTATATGAGAAAGTGACATACCTGATATCTGGGTCATACTGGGTTTTAGATTGCGCCTCTCGGCATAATAAGGAACATATGTTTACATTAATAAAACCCCTAAAAAATGAAGGATGCCCTTTTAATTGTGTGGTGGCCATGAGGGCTTTTCACATCTAAAAAATGAATTATCCCTACACAAAATTAATAGAGAACGAAGTTAGACAAATAGATTTAGGAAACGAAAAGATAGCTGGACTTTCATACATATATATATATAATGAATGTAGATTTGAGCATGTTATTCTTAGTTTTATCTAGAGAACTGTTACAATTCCTTATTTATTCTTTTCTAATTTTTAAAATATATTTTCATTTTTTTCTTTCTTTCTTTTTCCTTGGATGTAATTTTTCCTTCCTTTTTATATAATGTAATTTAAATAATCTAAATTTAGTTTTATCTAGAGTTACTATTTTCATTTAGTTTTTTAATATATTTTCATTTTTTTTTCTCTTTTTGTTTTTTTCTTTGGATGTGTTTTTCCCTTCTTTTTATAAAGTGTATTTTAAATAATCTATTTTTATCTCGAGATACAATTTCCCATTTAGTTTTTCTATTTTTTGAGATATATTTTCATTTTTTTTCTCTATATTTTCCTCATATTTTCCTCATATGTGTATTTTCCTTCCTTTTATAAAGTGTAGTTTAAACCATCTAAATTTTGGTTGCAGTTCTTGTTATTTTTAAGCATTTTTTTGGATATTTTTGTTCAAAATCTAGCCAAAAATGACTGAAATGACATATTTGAGTTCTTAAATTTATATAAATGTATATATACATTGACTATGCTAATTTTTTCTGGCTATAAATGCTATTGTGCATTAAAACAAGTACATTTCAAATAATAAAAACTAACAATCTCACCAGAAATTTATATTTATAAATTTCATCAAGAAAACATAAACTTACAACACTTAGACTTCACAATATTACATAAACCATTCTAGACCCATCTTAACTCTAGATTTGTCTAACCATATTACATAAACTAGCCTAGATCCATCTTAACTTTGGATCTGTCAAGCGCCCAAACAGATCAAATCTGTCCAAGTGCAAACCTATTTTTGAGTGCAAAACTTCAAGATAGGTTTTCACCTTGAGATATTTGATCCCTCTTGGTGCTTGATAGATCCAAAGTTAAGATGGATCTAGGCTAGTTTCAGTCATGTGCGGCCAAGGAAAATCTATCCATAGTATGAGGAACATATGACTAATTTTATCAATAATATGTAAATACATATAATATTAATATCTATCCATAATATGACTAATTTTCTCAATGATATGTAAATACATATAATATTAATATAACCATTTTAAATATGCTAAATATGTCTCAGATTTATGGAGTCATTTTAATTTTCAATTTCCTTAGTTACCTTAGTTTGCTGAGATGATAAATATTGTAAAATAACTTTAATGATGAAAAATGATGAAATACAAATTTTGAATGCAAATTAACAATGTAATAATATTGAATGATAGAAAATGTGAATAATAAGGATGTAGTCACTTACAAATAGTCTTCATTGTGATCATTCTCAAACTATTTTCTTGTACTATTCTTATTGTCACCCTTGTTTCTTAGTTTTGTCATCTTTTCATACGACTTATATGAAAATGAAAGTTGGAATAGTAAACCATTTGAATATTTACCTTGGGCTCTTGTAGTAAACATCATACTTTGTCTCTCTTTCTCTCCAATTTTAATAGGTTTAATTACTATAACACAAAAATCAATGTACATTATCTATAATTTTTTGTGGTTACACTGAAATAAATGCACACTATTAATCCAATGAATTTAAAATTAATGTACCATCATACATCCAACTATATCAAATCATAAATAAACATATACATTGAAATCAATGCATATAGTGAAAACAATCAAATATGATTAAAAACCATCATCTACGATAAAATCAATGCATCTAGTGCAAGCAATCAAATAGGATTATAAATCGACATCTGCACTGAAATCAATTTATTTATCTCAAGCAATCAAACAGGATTAGAAATCATCTCCATTGAAATCAATGCATCTAGTGAAAGCAATCAAATATAATTAGAGAAAAACATCTACAATGAAATTAATGCATCTATTGCAAGCACTTAAATGGAATTAGAAATTACCATCTACCTTGAAATAAATGAATTTAGTGTAAGAAATCAAATAATTTTATAAATCATTTACATTGAAATCAATGCATCTAGTTAAAGTAATCAAATATCATTATAAATCCATGTCTACACTAAGATCAATGCATCTAATGAAGCAAATCAAATAGGATTAGGAATTAGCATCTACACTGAAATAAATGCATAAAGTGCAAGAAATCTTCTTCCCTCTCTCCACCCTCCATAAATATCTATATCTCCCTCTATCTCTCCTTCTTTGTCTCTTTATCACAGCCCGTGAAATAGACACTCTCTCCCACTCTATATCTATCAATCTCTTTCGCCCTCCCTCTTTTTCTCCGTCTATCTCTTATTTATGTTCACCTTCCATGTATATCTATATCTACTTCTATCTCTCTATATCAACCAGAAAACATACACTTTGTTTCTCTAATCTATATATCTATTAGTCCCTCCTCTTCTCCCTCTCCCTCCTACTGTCCTCTCTCCCTCTCTCTCCATCTTCCTTATCACTCCCTCTCTCTCTCTCTCCAACTTTCACTCTCTATGTATTTATTCTCACCTCCCTCTCTTTCCCCCTCCATCTCTATCTCTCTTTCCATACCTCTCTCTCTCTATTCACCTTCCAAATTTGTTACTATATGCCTCTATCTCTCCTTATCTTCCCCCTTATCTCCATATCTCCTTGTGTTTCTCTTAATCTAACCCCGAAACATACACACTCTCTCTCCATATCTGCCTTGTCACCCCCTATTTCTCTCAACTACTAACTCTTTATGTCTTTCTTCTTCCCTCCCTCTCTCCTCATCTAGCTCCTTCTCTCTATCCCACCCTCTCTCCTCATCTAGCTCCTTCTCTCTATCCCTCCCTCTCTCCCCCTCCAACTTAATCTCTCTATCCCTCCATGTCTCCTCCTATCTTCCTCCCTCCTCCTATCCCATTCTATCCTCCTCTCCTTTAAGAGCCCTCTCTTTTCCTTCCTCTCTCTCCCTTTCTCTTCTACCTCCCCCTCTCTTAACCCATCACTCTCTCTCTCTCTCTCTCTCTCTCTGAAAATCCTCTCTGTCCCCCCATCACTCTCTTCCTCTGTCTCCGTTTGTCTCTCGCCTCCTTCTATGTGCCTCTACCCCCCCCCCCGCCGCTTGCTCTCTCTCTCTCTCTCTTTTTCCACTAATCCTCTCTCTTCCCACATCACTCTATCTCTCTCTCCAACAATTTTACTATATCCCTCCATTTATCCTTCTCTCTCCTTCTCTCCCCCTTTGTCTTCATCACTCCTTCTATGTATCTTTATCTCACCCTTAAACATACAGACTCTCCCTCCATATCTCTCTTCTCAGTCCCTCTCTCTCAACTTTTCAGTCTCTATGCATTTCTTCTTCCCTCCCTCTCTCCCCCTCCAAATTGTAATATTCCTACTTAGCCTAAGCTAAGAGGAATATAATTTTTTGTCTCATTTTCTTTTGCAAGAATAAATGAATAAAGGAGGACATGTAAAACTCCTAAAAAGAATGAATAAATCAATGCCCATATGAACAAGGTTAAATCTAGGCCATGTAAACAAATCACTTGTAGGTGTGAAAGGGGTTTGAGCTATGAGACTGGGTCAACCTTGACCAAATCTACAGTGCTGTCTAGATACAATGCACCTCATGAAGGGATAGCGCAGTTCTAGATGGAGGCCCCTCATGTGAATGGAGCTAATTCATCAAGGTGGTTTAGGGTTTTCCAAGGCTTTCATCTTATAAAATGGAGGGGGAGGAAACAAGAGAAGTTTTTTGATTATGCATATTTTCTGAGTATCTTGTCTATTTGGACAAATACCATTCTTTGTTGTTTAGCTGAGAATAGTGCTGCTTAGCACTTGGGGAGTCCTATGAAAGGATTCTATCTCTTCCCTTGAGGATTTATTGGAGGAGTCTTGTTGATTTTATCCACTATCAGTCATTTGGCAAAGCTATACTTCTAATTGCAACGCAGATCTGGTGAGGGTTTGGTTGCTTTTGTAAGCTGCAGCAAGTGGAAACACTAGATCTGCTTAGATCTAGATTGTACTCATGCTTCTTCTTAGTGAGTGTGTCTTTTAACCTCCTGGAAGAGTGCATTAGATGTGGAGCTTCAGATTTGTATCTTGGCATTAGGCCAACTCACTTATTCAAGCTACAACATAGTTTACCTTCAGGGACTGCGTTATTTAAGTGAAGGTTTTGTAGGGTGTTTTGATCCCATTTTTGATGAGAGATCTCTGGTGCTGGGCTTTTCGTTTCACTTTCGTGATCCATGGATTAGCTTTCTTATCCATTTTTTGTATAGATATAATATGTTCTAATGTAAAATCATCTTCAGAAATTTCTAAATAATATTGTATATTTGCTACTTAAAACTTAGATCTACTCTTTGTATTGCATAATTTGGTCAAAACCCCAAGGGGATATTGTAATAGAGCGTTTCTAGTGTACAGATCTGAAATGGATCTGATATTTTGTACATAGATCTGCTCTAGAAATGAAGTGTAACATTCAGCTACTGCAGCTCCATTAAATAATGTTGTTAAGTCATTTTGCAGTATATAGATGCGTTGCAACCTTCTTTTCTGAAGATTTCCTCCTCTCTTCCCTTTTGTATTCTGTTGTATAATGTAAGAGCATCAATATAAATCTGATTTGCTGTTGTATATTCAAAATTTGATCTTATTTGATGGCCTCCTACTCATGCTTTCCAATAATGTCTTATTTCTGAACCAGTTTGTAGTACATAGTTGCAGCCCCTCTCTTTGGGGGTTTTCTAGCTAGAATATGTGGTGGGAGATCTGTTTACCACACCTAGTTTGATTTGTTTTTTGTCTCCTTTTGGATCTAGACCCCAGATCTACTGATATAAGGCTTCCAGGAGTTGTAAACTAATTTATATGCACATATTTCCCAGAAGTGTGTTATTTCAGCAGGCACTGCTATGCATTCCCATTTTGGGTTATTACAATGGTATCCGAGCTCCTTTCTTGGCACAAACTATGCTTTCATTGGAGAACCACAACCATGTTTTAGTCAGAAGAAGATGATCCTCTTACTGAGAGGGAGAAGAGGTGTCAGAATAGAATCCACAAGAAGATTGATTACAGCACTGAGGATTAAGACAAGGGTAAAGCCCCTGAAACTGGAAGTGATAAAGAAGGAGAAGAGTTTGCGAGAACTCTTTTGGTAGCCATGCAATATCTCTCTAGAGAGATCAGAGAGATGAGAATGGACAGGATGAGGGAATCTCCTGGGAGACTTCATCCTGGGGAAAGCTCTGGCATGTCTCACCACTTGAATGGTCAACCAGTGAACCAGCCACAAGCCCCACAACCTCCACAATGCTCCATAATGCCTACCTTCTTGGCTATAGAGAATGAAGGGTCACAAGAGCAAGAATCCCTTGAATACTACTTTGAAGAATATGAATCTCAGAATCAGAGATTCAAGGACCACTTGAGTTTTCAAGAGTTTTGTCACCTTAAGGACAAAAGAAGACCAAGGCATCAACATAGAGATGGTGGGTTTTTTTAGAATCATGATAGACATCACTCTATGGGAAGATTATTTTTTCCCAAGTTTGATGGATCTTCCACTAGTTCTGCTAAGGCATGGGTAGAAAAGCTGGACATCTACTTTCAGTTGAACAAAGTCCCTGAGATGGAAGCCATCAAGATTGCAGCGCTGCACTTTGAAGGTGAAGCACACAACTGGTGGCTCCATGGGTTGTCTACATTGGGCCATGCCAATGTGACTGCCTATTTTGAATTTATGATAAGATTGGTGGAGAGGTTTGATAGAAAGGATCTAGAAGCACGTTTCATGAGCCTTGCAAAGTTGAAGAATTAGGAAATGCAGAAATTTATATCTTTGAGTTTGGGAGATTATCTATTATGGTTCCTGATCTGTCTACAACAAGGAGGGTGTACATGTTCATCGATGGCTTGGATGAGCCTTTGCATGGGTTGGTTAAATATACCAAGCCCACCACTCTGCATGATGCCATTTAGAAGGCTAGAGACCTACAAGATGCCTTGCCAAAATCAAAGGCAACTTTTCAGAACAAGGCCCCTTACCTTTCTAAAGAGAAGGAAGAGAAATATGCTCCTTCCAAGGAGAGCTCATTCAATAAGCCTCTTGATATTGAAGTTAGGAGGAAGATGAGAAAGAAGAAACTATGTTTCACTTGCTAAGAATCATGGGCACCTATTCATAGATGTGCTGCTGGGAAATCACACTACATAGAATTATTCTCATATTTTGAGGAGGAAGAAGAAGATGATGAACCAGGAAGAGGTCACAGTGCTGACAATGTTGAGGGAGATCCAACACTATCTGGAGATGGGAATGGAGCCTTTTCTCCAATAGGAGGAACTCTTGCATATTTTAGAGGAGTACCTAAGTAATTGACCTTAAGAGTACAAGGTTCAATCATGAATCAGAGGGTTTCTATACTAATTGACAGTGAGGCAACCCACAACTTTATTGATGCTCATCTTGTATAGAGGAGAGCAATACCCACTAATACTTTTGAGGGATTATCATTTTTTGTCCCAGGAGATAGGAAAATCTAATACATGCACTATGTCCCATCACTCTCAGTCACTATGGGGTCCTACACCTGGGTGGATCACTTTTTTGAGGTTGACATACCAGACACCAATATCATCTTGGGTGTCCAATGGTTGATTACCTTGGGGAAGGTCACCATTGATTGGAATGCTTTGCAAATGGAGTGGGTGGACATGAAAAGTGGTAAACCACAAATGATCCATGGCATGCATACTTACCCTTCACCGAGCACTTCCACACAAACAAAAAAGATGGATTTGCACAGTGGAAGCAAGGATCTCACAGTCCCTTCTTTTATGTTCATGGGAATCCTGCATGGGACATTCCTATCTTGTGGAAAACCACCTGGGAGGCCACCAGACTTAGACATTATGGGGAAGCCTCACAAAGTACTGCTCCAAATTTAGATCCAGGAGGGATTGAAGAAATGGGAGACCAAGATATAGTGCTGGGGGGCTTGGGACAGCTCAAGAATGAGGGGGATCTTCTCCCCGCATCACTTTCACTCTCTCTCTTTTCTAGATCTGCGCTGTGGGAGGTGAAGAATGGGAGGAATAGCCTTCCAACACACATCTTTGGCATGAGAGATGTCAAAAAGAGATCAGAAACATGACAGTAACTTCCATGGATGTATCATCAGCGTTGTCATTGTTGAAAAATGTGGATCTGTATTGGAAATCTCAACTACTTGTAGAGTATTCCAAATATCTCCACACATGCATGATATTAGATGGCATACAGTAATAAGAGGGCCACTTATTCCAAGGGGGAGTCATCTATCATCATGGTAGGGTCTTCTTGGCTAGAGCTTCCAAGCTCAAGAAGAAGATACTCCAAGGGGCGCACAAGGAATTCTTTCTTAGCCATATGCATTCAATGAAGATCTACACCCTGATCATGAGGAGCTTTGATTGGGAAGGCTTGAGAGAGGAAATACATCAGCACTTTCAAGAGTGCATGAGCTATGTGGGGTTGGGACAACTAATGGACTCTACGCAAGAGTCATTTCAACCATGGCTTCCTTCTTTTGAGAGAAGGGAATGCCCATGCAGAACTCCATGTGTATGAGAAACTTTGATGGTAAAGGATCTGATCATGTAGAGAAAGATTTATTTTCTGATTTGTCACATACTTTTACCATTTTTTTGCAGCATATGACTCCTAAAGGGAGTGAGAGATCATGTGGATCTCATGGATTTTGGTGGGCCAATAGAAATTTTGAACTTGGCCACTCCCTTGTTGTGCAAAAGGAGATTCCTTTTCATGATGGGTTCTTTCCAAAGGCACCAAACATATCTGACATATTTAGCCATGTTAAGATGACTCATGCAGCAAATGTGTGGTGGGAATGCCACTTTCCACACCTTGATCTAATGCAGATAGGAGATGCACTGCGCTGGCATCACATGTGGGATTTTGACCCACCTCCTCAAGCTCAGATTTCTGTTTTCATATATGTAGTTTTGCTTCCATAGTTGGATGATATAGTTGTACTGTTTATGGGATTGTATGGAGGGAGGATGCGCAATTTTCATATACCACATGGAATGGAACTTCTCCCTGTACCTCGTGCTACATGTTTTAGACGAAGCATTTCTCCAGCCATGCTTATTTCTGTTGAATTTTTCACTCCTTGTGGGATGGACTATGTACATCTTATGATGACCCTGGAGGAACAATTCATGATGTATTGGCTTGATGAACACTTGGCTTATGATGAGGACTTGATCCTTGATGGTGTCATCAATGGAGGAGGGGAAGTACTACAACTCTCACCCTATCAGTTTCTTGAGGAAAAGCAAAATTTTGGAGTGGAGGACTGTAATATTCCTACTTAGCCTAAGCTAAGAAGAATATACATTTTTGTCTCATTTTCTATTGCAGGAAAAAATGAATAAAGGAGGACATGTAAAACTCCTAAAAATAATGAATAAATCAATGCCCATATGAACAAGGATAAATATGGGCCATGTAAACAAATCAATTGAAGGTGTGAAAGGGGTTTGAGCTATGAGACTGGGTCAACCTTGACCAAATCTAAAACGTTGTCTAGATACAATGCACCTCATGAAGGGACATCGCAGTTCTAGATGGAGGCCCCTCATGTGAATGGAGCTAATTTATCAAGGTGGTTTAGGTTTTGCCAAGGGTTTCATCTTATAAAATGGAGGGGGATGCAGCAAGAGAAGGTTGCTGATTATGAATATTTTCTAAGTATCTCGTATGTTTAGACAAATACCATTATCTGACGTTTAGCTTAGAATAGTGCTGCTTAGCACTTGGGGAGTCCTATGCAAGGATTATATCTCTTCCCTTGACGATTTATTGGAGGATTTTTGCTGATTTTATCCACTATCAGGCATTTGGCCAAGCTCTACTTCCAACTGCAATGCAGATCCAGTGAGAGTTTGGTTGCTTTTGTAAGCTGCAGCAATTGGAAACACTAGATCTGCTCAGATCTAGATTGTACTAGTGCCTCTTCTCAGTGAGTGTGTCTTTTAACCTCCTGGAAGAGTGCATTAGCTATGGAGCTTCAGATCTATATCCTGGCATCAGGCCAACTCAGTCATTCGAGCTAGAGCATAGTTTCCATTCAGGGATTGCGTTATTTTTAGTGGAGGTTTTGCAAGGTGTTATGATCCAATTTTTTTATGATAGATCTCTGGTGCTGGGCTTTGCCTTTCACTTTGGTGATCCATGGATTAGCTTGCTGATCCATGTTTTGTATAGATCTGATATGTTCTAATGTAAAATCATCTTTAGAAATTTCTGAATAATATTGCAGATCTTCTACTTAAAACTAACATCTACTCTTTGTATTGCATAATTTGGTCAAAACCCCAAGGGGATCTTGTAATAAAGCCTTTCTAGTATACATATCTGAAATGGATATGATGTTTTGTACACATATCTACTCTATATCTGAAGTGTAACACTCAGCTACTGCAGTTCGATTAAATAATGTTGTTAAGCCATTTTGCAGTATATACATGTGTTGCAGCCTTTTTTTCTGAATATTTCCTCCTCTCTTGTCTTCTGTGTTCTGTTGTATAATGTAAGAGAATCAATATAAATCTGATTTGATGCTGTATATTCAAAATTTTATTTTATTTGATGGCATCCTGCTCATGCTTTCCAAGACTACGTTATTTCTGAAGTAGTTTGTAGTACATAGCTGCAGCCCCTCTCTTTGAGGGTTTTCCAGCTAGACTAGGTGGTGGGAGATCTATTTACCACACCTAGTTTGATTTGTTTTTGCTCTCCTTTGAGATATTTACCTCAAATCTACTGATCTAAGGGATCCAAGAGCTACAAAATCATTTTTGTGCACATATTTCCAGAAATGCGGCACTGCTGTGCATTCCTATTTTGGGATATTACACAAATCCATCTCTCTATCTTTCCCTCTCTCCTCCTCCTCTCATCCTTCCTCTCTCTCCCTTTCTCTCTTGACTCCCTCTCCCTTCCCCCTTCTCCTCTCTCTCTCTCTCTCTACCCTTCAATCCTCTCTCATTCTCCCTCCCTCTCTCCTTCTATGTCTCCCACCTCCATCTTTATGTCTCCCTCTTCATATGTTTCCCTTCTCTACCTCTCTCACTCTTCTCCCCTCTCCTTTAGTTTATCTCCATATCTCCCTTGCCACTCCCCCTATTTCTCCACCTCTATCATATGTATTTTTTCTTCCCTCCCATATATATTTTGTAAGTTAGGCTAAACTATATTAAAATCATAAAATAAAATTAAGAGAGGCTATGGATAGAGATGGCAAGCAATACTTAGCCAAGCCCTACCTTGGTAGTGTTCAAAATAATCCAGGTTTGGGGTTGCCTCCTAGGAGGAAACCAACCCCTTAATAGATTGATATAGTCTTGTTTTACAAAATATTCAGTGACACATATGAAAACAAAATTGTTGAAGTATGTGATAGAGTTAATGAAAATCACAGATGAACCTTTCTACCGAGTAGTCCATGGGGTTTCTTCATCTTCCTCTGTTACCTAGTCCTCCTCCTCAATTAAGCGTCCATATTCACTTGTGGTGGCTTACTCCTTAGCTGTGGGCTCACAGGGAGATTTTGGAGGGACCACATGGACCATGGGAGAAGCACGGTACTCAACATCTAAAACTCTACTCTAGACGCCATCTAAATCGATGATCCAAACATCTGTCTCCTCCTATGTAGGCTTGTGAACTGGGAGAGGCTCGATTTTCCAAGGTGTGGGCGGCTTAAAGTGCGTAATATTATATTTTATGTGGCCTCTTATGCCCTCTCTCTCTCTCTAGAGTCAAGACAGGCTCTCCCTGGGTTTTGTCAGGCATTTGAGTAACGTTCTTTTCATGGCTTCCTAATGAGGAGCCTTCGACGGATTCCAAAAAAAAGTCTTGGCCTCTGTGACAGTGCCTTGAGAGCACGACTCTCTAGTTGCCCCTGATGGGATTTTGACATTGGTGCAAGGTGATGGAGAGGTTTTCGAGTAGAGAATGGGAAGTCGGTTGTGAGAGTAGGGTGAGATAAGGGGGGCGTGTAGCAGGGGGGTGCACAAAAGGGGAATGCAATGGGGGGGTGCATAAAAAGGGTTCTTGCAGCAAAGGGTGCGCAGCAGGGAGAAGTAAAAAGGGAGGGGCATGCAATGGGGTGGGGGGCAACAGGGCCACTCGCAATAAGGAGGATCATAAGGGGAGGGGAACACAGTAGGAGGGTGTGCAACAGGGGGCTTGTCGGAGGGGTCTTGTAGCGAGGGGAGCGCGCAACACAAAGAAAAATGGCAATGGTGGTGCACGAGGAAAGCTTGGGTAGTAGCGAGATGACAAGGGGATGAGCAACGATGGATCTTGAGATCAGTTGGCGTAGCAATGAAATGGATGATTGAAAAGATTTGTTCCTTTTGAAGGCATTTGGCATGAATGCAGAGGCAGTGAGGGACAATCCAAGTGTGTCTGCATGTGATACAAAGTGTGGCAAGAGGCCAGGTGTGCTAGAGCGCCAGTAAAATGATTGGCGATTTGAGGTACCGCATCATGTTAGAGCTGGTGTTGCAGGGCGACATCGGACTAAGAATGGGAGGAGTTGTCCTCGCATGATTTGGAATTTGTCACCCACATCCAGGGCATTAATATATATTATAATAGAAAAAATTTAATATTTTGTTAATCCAAAGTTATTAAATTTAATAATATTTATATTATAATATATTAATATTAATCCAGAGTTAAGATGGATGTAGACTGGTTTTAGTCATGTGCGGTGAAGGAAAATATATCAATAATATGAGGAACATATAATTAATTTTATCAATAATATGTAAATACATATAATATTAATATAAACTTTAAATATGCTAAATATATTTCATATTTATTGATTCATTTTAATTTTAAATTTGCTTAGTTACCTTAGATTTATGAGATGATAAATATTGTAAAATAACTTTAATGATGAAATAAAAATTTTGAATGCAAAGTGACAATGTATTAATATTGAATGATAAAAAATGTGAATAATAAGAATGTAGTCAATTAAAAATAGTCTTCATTGTGATCGATATCCAACTATTTTCTTGTACTATTGTTATTGTCATCCTTGTTAGTTTTGCCATCTTTTCATATCAATTATATGAAAAGGAAAGTTGGAATAGTAAATCATTTAAATATTTAGCTCCATCTATTGTAATAAACATCATACTTTGTCTCTCTTTCTCTCCAATATTAATAGGTTTAATTACTATAACACAAAAATCAATGTACATTGTCAATAATTTTTTGTGCTTACACTAAATCAATGCACACTATTTATCCAATGACTTTAAAATTAATGTACTATAATACATCCAATTATATCAAATCATAAATCAAGATATACATTGAAATCAATGCATCTAATGCAAGAAATCAAATAAGATTAGAAAACAACTTCTACACTGAAATCAATGCATCTAATGCAAGTAATCAAATAGGATTAGAAATCAACATGTACATTCCAATCAATGTATCTAATGCAAGTAGGAAAATACGATTAAAAACCAGCATCTACACTGAAATCAATTCATCTAATGCAAGCAATAAAATAGGATTAGAAATCACCATCTACACTGAAGTCAATTTATTTAGCTCAAGTAATCAAATCGGATTAGAAATCATCTACATTGAAATCAATGCATCTACTTCAAGAAATCAAATATAATTAGAAATCAACATCTGCATTGAAATTAATGAGTCTATTGCAAGAAATCAAATGGGATTATAAATCACCATCTACAATGAAATCAACGAATTTAGTGCAAGAAATCAAATATGATTAGAAATCATTTACATTGAAATCAATGCATCTCGTGCAAGTAATCAAATATCATTATAAATCAACATCTACACTAAAATAAATGCATCTAGTGCAAGAAATAAAATAGGATTAGGAATCACAATTTAAATTGAAATCAATGCTTCGAGTGCCAGAAATATTTCCCTCTCTCCCCCCTTCTTTTATATCTATATCTCCCTCCATATCAATACCTTTGTCCCTACCTCCTTGTCTCCATATATCTCTTCTTTGTCTTCACTTTCCATGTATATCTCTATCTCCCTATGTCTCTCTATATCAACCCCAAAACATACACTCTCTTTCTACACTTTATATATCTATCTATCATTCCCTCCTCCTCTCTGTCTCCCTCTTTCTATCCTCTCTCCCTCTCTCTTCGTACCTTATCACACACACTCTCTCTCTCTCTTTGTCTCTCCACCTTTCACTCTCTATGTCTTTATTCTTGCCTCCCTCTCTCTCCCCCTCCATCTCTATCTCTCTTTCCATACCTCTCTTCACTCTGACTCCTCCTTTCTCTCCCACCTCTCTCTCTCTCTATCTTCACCTTCCAAATTTGTTACTATATTCCTCTATCTCTCCTTCTCTCCCCCATTCTCTCCATCTCTCCTTGTTTGTCTCTTTATCTCACCCCAAAAAATAAACACTCTCTCTCCATATATCCTTTGTCACTCCCTCTCTCTATCAACTACTCACTCTTTATGTATTTATTCTTCTCTCCCTCTCTCCCCATCCAACTCCTTCACTATATCACTCCCTCTCCCCCCTCCAACTCCATTTTTCTATCCCTCCTCTCTCCTCCTCTCTTTCATGTCCCCTCTATTTTCCTTCTTATTTCTTCCTTTCTCTTCTACCTCCCTCTCTCTCTCTCCCCCATACAATCCTCTCTCTCAAGACTCTCTCCCTTTATCTCCCACCTCCATCTATGTGCCCCACCCCCCACCCCGCCCCGTCACTCTCTCTCTCTACCCTCCAATCCTCTCTCTTACCACATCACTCTATCTCTCTCTCCAAAAATGTTACTATATCCCTCCCTTTCTCATTCTCTCCCTGCTTGTCTTCGTCACTCATTCTATGTCTCTTTATATCACCCTTAAACACACATGCTATCTCTCCCTCTCTCTCTTGTCACTCCCTCTTTCTCCACTTTTCACTCTCTAAGCCTTTCTTCTTCCCTCCCTCTCTCCCCCTCCAACTATATATCTCTATCCATCGCTCTCTCCTCCTCCTCTCATCCTCCCTCTCCCTCCCTTTCTCTCCTAACTCCCTCTCCCTCCCGCTTTCTCTCTCTCTCTCTACCCTCCAATCCTCTCTCCTGCTCTCTCTCTCCCTCTCTCCCTCTCTCTACCTTCCAATCCTCTCTCCTTATCACTCTCTCACCTCCATATTTACGTCTCCCTCTCCCTCTATTACCCTTCTCTACCTCTCTCACTCCTCTTCCTCTCTCTCTCTTCATTCCTCCTCTCCCCCCTCCTTCCGTTTATCTCCATCTCTCACTTGCCACTCCCCTTATTTCTGGACCTCTACCATATGTTTTTGTTCTCCCCTCCCATATATATCTAGAGTTAATATATATATCATGATATATTAATATATATTATAATATAAAAAATTTAATATTGTATTAATCCAAAGTTATTAAATTTAATAATATTAATATTATAATGTATTAATATGAATATTAGATTTAACAATAATAATATTATTAATATTAGTATTAATAATTTAATATTAATGCTAGGGCTAATAATGTATTTTTTGCATGGTATTAATAATAATTTTGTCCATGGTGTTTTGACCATAGACTTCATATTTAATTAGATGTTGATTTCTAATCCTATTTGATATATTTTTTATTTATTTACCTCATCTCTTTATACCTCTTTTATATTTATTTATTTACCATACCTATTTAATAAATATGGTATTGGGCCCATGGTATTTATCCCATGGTATTAATAATAAGTTGTCCCATGGTATTTGGCCCATTGGCTTCACCTAAATAAAACCCTTTTTTTGAGTTTTGTAAATATAGAGGTTTATGGAGTAATATATAAAAAAGGTTTATTTATTTACCATACCTCTAGTTTATTTGTTTACCATACTTCCACAACAAGTATAAAAATAGTTTTAATTTATTTACCATACCTCTAATTTGTTTATATTTTTATTTATTTACCATATCTTTTTTTATTGTTCATAAACCTCTTTATATTTTAATGAATTTTTAGTTGTTTATTTATATGGTTTTGTAAGTTATTGTTTAAGATGGCATTATTTAGATTTTATTTTAAAAATTTTATTTAGTTTTTATTTATTTTGGCTTCACATACTTACATATGGGGGTCATACTTACACATCTACAATATTAATAAGTTTAACTACTATAACACAAAATAAATGTACATTGTCAATACCTTTTTGTGCTTACATTGAAATCAATGCACGCTATTAATCCAATGACTTTAAAATTAATGTACCATCATACATCCGATTATATCAAATCATAAATCAACATATACATTGAAATAAATGCATCTAATGCAAGAAATAAACTAAAATTACAAAACATCATCTACGTTGAAATCAACGCATGTAATGCAAGTAATCAAATAGGATTAGAAATCAACATGTACACTCCAATCATTAAGAAGTCTAGATCAATATTAAATATGGATCTAATCCATCTTAACTACACATCGGATCCATCTATCATAAGATTCATAGTTAAGATGGATTTCTAAATATGGTAAATATGTTTGAGATTTATCTGAGTCATTTTAATTTTAAATTTTCATAGTTACCCTAGTTAGTTTTTTGATATGATAGATATTGTAAAATAGCTTTAATGATGAAAATTGATGAAATAATTTTTTTCAATGCAAAGTGACAATGTAATAATATTTAATGATATAAAATGTCAATAATAAAAATTTAGTCAATTACAAATAGCCTTCATTTTGATCAATCTCAAAATATTTTCTTTTACCTTGTCTATGTTGCTCTCCAATATTAACAAGTTGAATTACTCAATATTTTTTTTTGCTTACACTGAAATCAATGCACACTATTAATCAAATGACTTTAAAATTAACGTACCATCATACATCCAATTACATCAAATCAGAAATCAACATATCCACTCAGATAAATGCATCTAATGCAAGAAATAAATAATCAAATAATATTAGAAAACAACATTTACATATAAATTAATGCAAGTAATCATATAGGATTAGAAATCAACATCTACACTCAACTCAATGCATCTAGTGAAAGTATTAAAATAGGATTAGAAACCAACATATACACTCCAAGCAATCAAATAGGATTATAAATCACCATCTACATTGAAATAAATGCATTAGTGAAAGCAATCAAATAGGATTAGAAATCATTTATACTGAAATCAATGCATATAGTGTAAGAAATCAAATATAATTAGAAATCAACATCTACATTGAAATTAATGCATCTAGTGCAAGAAATCAAATAGGATTATAAATCACCATCTACACTAAAATAAATGCATTTACTACAAGCAATCAAATAAAATTGTAAATCCTCTACATTGAAATCAATGCATTTAGTGGAAGTAATAAAATATCATTAGAAGTGAAAATCTACACTAAAATCAATGCATCTAGTGAAAGCAATAAAATAGGAGTAGAAATCACCATCTACACTGAAATAAATGCATATATTGTAAGAAATCTTCTTCCCTTTCTCCCCCCTCCATAATTTTCTATATGTCCCTCCATCTCTCCTTCTTTGTCTTTTTATCTCACCGCCACAAACATAGACACTCTCTCATTCCATATTTATCAATATCTTTGTCCCTCCCTCCCTGTCTCCATCTATTTCTTCTTTCTCTTCACCTTCCATATATATATATATATATATATATATATATATATATATATTTCTTTGTCTCTCTATATCAACCCCAAAACATACACTCTCTTTCTCCAAACTATCTATCTATCACTCCCTCCTCCTCTCCCTCCCTCTCTCTGTTCCCTCATGCTATCCTCCATCTTCCTTATCACTGCTTCTCTTTGTCTTTCCAAATTTCACTCTCTATGTATTTCTTCTTACCTCCCTCTCTCTTCCTATACATCTCCATCTCTCTTTCCCTTTCTCTCCCACCTCTCTCTCTCTCTCTCTCTCTCTCTCTCTCTCTCTCTTCACCTTGTAAATTTGTCACTATATGCCTCTCTCTCTCTCCTTATCACCCTCATTCTCTCCATCTCTTCTATTTTGTCTCTTTATCTCACCTCCAAACATACACATTCACTCTCCTTCTCTCCCTTATCACTCCCTCTCTCTCTCTCCACTTGTCACTCTGTATGTATTTCTTCTTCCCTCCCTCTCTCCCCATCTAGCTCCATCTCTATATCATTCCCTCTTTCCCCCTCCAACTCCATATCTCTATTCCTCCCTCTCTCCTCCACTCTCTCAAGTCCCCTCTCTTTTCCTTACTCTCTCTCTCTTTCTCTCCTACCTACCTCTCTCTTCCCCATCACTACAACACACTCTCTCTTTCCCCTACAATCCTCTATATTCCCCCATCACTCTCTTCCTCTCTCTCCTTTTATCTCTTGCCTCCCTCTATCTTCACCCTACCTCCCCCCCCCCCTCTCTCCCTATATCTATCTTTGCCCTCAAATCCTCTCTCTTCCCCCATCACTATATCTATATCTCCAACTATTTTAATATATCCATACCTTTCTTCTTCTCTCTCCTTATGTCCCCCTTGTATCCATCCATCCTGCTATGTCTCTTTATATCACGCATAAACACAGACACTCTCTCTCCATATTTCCCTTCTCACTCCTCTCTCCACTTCTCACTCTCTATGTATTTCTTCTTCTCTCCCCCTTTCTCTCCTACCTCTCTCTCTCTCTCAAACACACTCTCTCCCTTTCTCTTCTACCTCTTTCTCTCTCTCTCTCTCTCTCTACCTTCCAATTATTTCTCCTTCTTCCTCCCTCTCTCCTTCCCTCCCTCTCCCACGTCCATATTTATGTCTCTCTATCTCTCTCTCACCCTTGTCTACCCCTCTCTCTCTCTCTCTCTCTCTCTCTTCATTCCTCATCTTCCCTCCTTCATTTTAACACCATCTCTCCCTTGTCACTCCCTCTATTTGTCAACCTCTATAATATTTCTTTGTTCTTCCATCCCATATATATATATATATATATATATACAGTTAATATATACACTACAAGAAAAAAGGACATTGGTGAGGGTCATGCTTCTGACAGACCTTTAGGGTCCATCACCAAAGCCATTTTCAATGACACTTTTGGTGAGGTTCATTAAAGGCCCATCACTAATTCTTCCTTTGGTGAAACTTCTAGTGACGAAATTTTAATGACCCTCACCAATGCTCTTTTTGTTACTTTTGGTGACGGTCAAAAAATGTTCGTCATCATTGATCATTCCAATGTGTTTTTGATGACGCTATGTGATTGTTAATATATTTTTTGTCAAAATATAACGATTTAAGGCCATTATTGTGCAGTATTTTTTATAATATGTCCAAGGCCATAGTGGTTAGAGTTAGTCATTTTTTAAAGAATTAATTAGTGTGTATCATTTCCCTCAAGTAATGACTAGTCGAATAGAGTTTTCCTATGAGTCAACACATCATTCATATCTATTAAGATTATTATATAAAAAATTATCATTAGATAAAGTTCCACTAGTGTGTGTAGGAAATATATTATTTAATACATAATCAAGCTCTATCAATTCTATTAATGAGAAAGACATAACACTCCTCAACGATCTGAGCACACCTTAAATAAATGCTTTGGCACAAACTAACATTTCTTAGCACCTCGCATTTCTGGGAACATCTTTGTACCTAGAACATCTTGTCATGGCACTAATGCACAAGCAGATGGTGGCATGCACTAACACAACATAGAACACTACTAGCATGCGTTGGCATGCATGTATTTCCTAGCATGCCCTGGAACACATTGGTTGAATACATTGACATACATTAGCACTTGGCACATAATGCCACTTGGCATGTATTGGGACCTATTATTAGTGTGCCTAGCATTCCCCTTTTGAAAAAGATAAAGTAACTAATTATTAACCCTCTTATTGGTTCTTTATTTTGTTGCCCTGATACTTCTTGATACATATTGACATACCCTGGAACTCTGCACATCCTTAGCAAATAGCATGTATTGGAATATATTGGCACTATTTGGCACATATAATTAGCACACACTGGAACTCCCAAGCATAGTTTATGACTTCTTTGCATGACTTTATATTTTCTAACATGCCTTACCAATGCTTAGCATACCTTGTCACCCCCTCCTTGGCATGCCAACAAGCACTCGTTAACACTAGTCCCTAGCACACGTTCCTCATATTCATTATCTTCCATTAATTTTGACCTAGTGCTCCTATTACACAACAATTTGTCACTATCCTTGTACTCCCCATTCATGTTCTCGGAGACCCCTAATAGTGACCCTTGTGTCTATTTTCCATCATGAAAATATGCCATCATATCCCTTCCATCATAATGAGTAAACTCTCTGTTGACCATTGCTAAAGAAGCTCCTTGAAAACATGGTTATTTGGAGCATCGCGCCCTTTGCGTGTCTTACTCACACCGATGGCTCTTTTTTGGTCTATAGCAGCACAGATCAGTGCTAGATTGAGGATCATACCTGCATCGATCCTCTTATGGGATTTATTTTTAAATGGAAGTGAAGCTTCATGGCAGAGAGATGATTGTTTGTTCGTGATGATAGATCCGAGCTTCTCCCTTTCGGTTCTTTGTTCCCAAAAAAATGGAACCATCCAAAGGGACAACCCATTTCCCCACCTTAAGTGGATCCATGTTCCCTCTTCCCTTGCTATATAATGTACATCCTCCCATAGCTCTGCTAGTTACAACAGAGATAGAAGAACAACAGAGAGACATTTGTTGCTACAGGTATCAATCGAGAGTTGAGACCTTTTTCCCTTTCACATCAAGTTGGAACAAGCACTTTGGATACATGCCTAGATCTGAACCTATCGAAGGAGAGCTGTGACATCAAGGTGCAAGTTGTAAATCCCTGTCTCTATTTTAATATAATACAATGGAATCCTGCTTTCCATTCTCGTCTTTAACGTATGATTGGATTCTTATTTCTCCTTGATTAACTAGGTAGATTGTATATGTAATATATGTGTTATGATTTCATGTTTCTTGTTGTTTGACCCCTTGTGTAGGTAACCAAGCACCGACGATGAAGAGGATATGACCACAAAACGCAAAGGATCAAAGGGTTCAAATGAGGAATAGCATTAGATCGAGGTAGGTGATCTATCCATGATCTGCACACGTTTTCATTATAGGAAAGTAGGCTTCTAATTGTTCCTCGTTGTTACTAGACCCATCATAGGGCTAGAGGGACAATCTCTATCCACAGAGAGGATTTTCCTGCATAGCAAATTGGCGACTCCATTGGGGACTTCTAATCTTTAAGTCTCCTATTTTTTATTTTTTATTTCTTGGTTTTTCATCAATTTTTGTTGAGTGTCCATCTCCTTGTCTTTGTAGCTTCTGTAATTTCTTACAGACATTTATCTCTCTATTGAAGTGATAATCCTAGTGTCAATTAGGAAAACGCTTTTATTTTTTAGTCTTCTCCTTGATCGGCGCTAGTATTTCTATGAGAATCGCGTCGATCAACGCTTATTGCACTTGCATAGTCATGCTTTTACTCTTCCAGCGCGAGTTGCAGCTTAACATCCGCACCAATTTTTGTGTCTGATTTTTTAGGGTTTCCTTCATTTAGTCAGCTAGTGGGTCTCATACTTCTGAGTGTTCTTTGTTGTTTGAATAACTTTTGTTCTTCTTTGTTCAATGAAAATTCTAATTTTATTTTTGCATCTTTGGTTGTTTTTTCTGCAAAGCTAGTGCATCCTTGTCATCCCAACATTTCTAGGTGTCTTCAGGTCATCCGAGCATATTCTAGCTTCATTTATTTTTAGACTTCTCGTTGAATCAAGTCTTGTCGTACCATTCAAACTTTTTGCTTGATTGAGTTTGTCTTTTGGTTAGTTCTTGCGAGTAGAATTTTCAAGTTTCAACCTTTTGAGTGAATTTGAGTTTCTTTTTTCTATCAAGCATAAATCACAATTTCTTTCTTTTTTCGACCGGAGTTTTTTTTCTTTGAGTGTTTGATTAGTGTGTAAATGAATCGTGTCTTTTTTGGGGAAATCATCTTGGGTCTCTCTTTGGTTTTCAAATCTTTGTCTCTTGCATGCATTTTTGAGAGATTTCATTAGTAATCAAAGCAATGTGGCTTGATTTTCATTCTACATTTTGCATTGTGTTTGTAAGAAAAATACAAAAAAAAAAATTGTTTCATTTCTCTTTAGAAAATGAAAGTTTCATTTCAAGTGGCTTCTAATTGAATTTAGTGAAAGGAAAAAGTTGTAAAAAATTTTATTCGCTTTAAGATCACCGTGCACTTGAAGAGAAAAATGAATGCTATTCTATGCATATGTTTTGTTTTCTACATTGATTGCATGAGTTTCCTTCTCCTTCATTAATGTAGTTTTCATCGAAATGAATGATTGATTCTCTCATTTAGAGGCATTTTAGGGGTTTAGGTGACATCGGTAGGACTTTAAAACTGGGACATAATTCAAGATCAACCTTAGAATTTATTAAATCAACCTAAGGAGCATTTGGAACCTAACAAATCATATTTAGAGGCCTAGGCTAGAGACGTTTTCCAGCGTTGTTAAGCATAGGAGCTGTTGCTAACAGTCTAGTGCGTTATAGCTAGGGGGTGATATCTTTTCCTACGTATGGAAGTATATTGATGTATGAAAATATATTTTGGATGCTCTCATTGAATGATTATGCATCAAACAACACTACTACAAATTTGTACTCCCACGTACCATTGCGTATATTTTAGGAGACACCATTAGGCTGCAAACCTGCCATAGGTAACTAAGTCAGTAGCTTTGTAGATGTGATACACTGAACAAAAAATTCAAGGAGATTGGCTATCATACATTAAGTCCTTGGTCGTTTATCTTTCATTTGATCACCAAGTTGTATATTTCAGTTCACAACTACCTGGTAATCCTTTTGCCTAGGTTACCCTTTTTGATTTATATCGTTTTTTCAAAATTAATTGCCAATGATCACATGGCTTACCTGTTATAACATTTCTGGGCCACATCATGAGTAAATCCTTATAAAGAGATTGTTTAAAGCCTTGAATTAATCATATTCTTCCTCTTCTTCTTTTTGAGATAAGATCATCATGGTTGAACCACTGAGTTCAGTTTCCTCTGCATCGTCCTCTTCAAAAGAGACATTGTCACCTATCTCTTCTGACCGTTTGCCTTCAACTGGGACTTAGACTGATGAGTTCGCCCTTGTTTTGAGTATCCAACCTCTTGCTTCTCGATCTCATCCTAATGTGTCAGTAGGCTACGTTTCCTACCCTCTAAATCCATTATTCGATCCCATTGAAATATCCCCTCAACGGCCATATAGTCCATACGATACACCTATTATAATGTTTGTGAATTCATTGCGGCCATCTTAGATCGCTGCCCATCAGTTATTTCCGTTGGCTTCTAAAGCAGAGGTTTCATCCCCCCTGGAGGTTTTAAGCACCATCAATGGTGTAGATGAGACTTTGTTAGAGGGATATCAATTCCCTCCCGAGGGTTTTCCCTACGTGGTGACCTCTCAGCCTTCCACCCAACTGTATATTCCGCATGATTACACCTAGTTGGGACACCTGAGCTCAAGTACATCGAGTGCTACACCTTTGTATTACAATACTATTTGGCAGAATACCAGAGTATCTTCTCCCGGTCTTAGTGTTTCCAACATAGTTGTTCCCATGCCTGCTTGAACTATAATCACACCTATTCCCACAAAGCCAATTATTTGCGTGGGTGTTTTAGCGATTCCTGTCAGTGTTCCTACATCGATTCCATAGACTTCGGTTTCTGGTGGAGGTCCTACCTTGTCGAATGTTTCCAAACCCTCCATTGGACCATCTATGAGTGGAACAGTTCACAATCCAGGTTCCTCTCAAGCTATTGGTAGCATTCCTATATCTCCTAGATCATCTATTCCAACAAGGTTAACATATTATCAATATCAACAATTTTTGCAGAGTCTTAACCAATAGGATTACATCTCGTATGGTTCCCAATAGTTGCAGACCCTGCCTATAAATCCACAAGGATTTCAAAGGCATTCTAACATTCAGTCAGGAGGTTATACTTTTCAGCAGGGTCCTATCTATGGTCCTGATCGACCTTATGGCCCGCAAGGTCAACTTTATGTGAAACAGGCTACGCCTTACATACAACCTAATTGACCTCCCCCCCAACAAGGTCATTTTCCTATTTTTAGCAGGGAAAACCTTCTATTCAACCAGACCAACCTCAATTTCATCAAGGGCAACCTTTTGTCCAGAAAGGACAACCCTCTTTCCAGAAAAGTCAGATCTTTGTCCAGCGAAGCCAACCTAGTCCTCAGGGGCAACCTAGCCAACCTCAGCAACCTCACAGTACCATCCAACAACCCCAAGGTCAACCATTGGGTTCACAAGGTGAACTCGTGGGCTCACAAGGCCAACCCTTGGGTTTCCAAGATAACCTTTTGGGTTCACAAGGTCAACCACAGGGAAATCCATTCAAAAAATTTCAGTAGCAAAATCCATTTGCTACAAAATATGGTTAGGTTGGACCTTAGTGGTCTGCTATGGGTCAGAATCCATTTTTGGGTCAGCAACCGGGTTATGTTATGAATCCATAAGGTTGCATTCCTTATGGAAAGAATCCATATGGGAAAAATCCTTTGGGATAGAACCCTTGAGGGAAAAGTTTCTTCCAACCTAGTTGGAATCCACAAATGGGCATGTATCAAAGATCAAACACCATGCATTTCAATCCACAATTTCCATTTATCGTGATGTTGGAACTTCTTGATTTGTCAATATTGACCAATGATCCAATTCTTCACAATCTGTATTAGGTCTCGATTCCAACCAAAATTCTGAGAGATTGCCCCAATTTTGAAGGAAAGTCTGGAGAATACCCCCAGGCACATGTTATGAAATACCATCTTTGGTGCTCCTCCAGTTCCTGGGTCGAAAATTTCTCCCGTCTACGTCTTTCTCAAAGGACGTTGACTGGTGCCACTACAAATTGGTACATTAAAATTCTATGCAGAACTTTTGAAGATTTCAATTCCTTAGCGATGAATTTTCTTACACATTTTCAGTTTCCCGTTCGTTACAAAACAGGAACCCACCTCCTTACATACTTAAAGAAATATACTACTACGCATATCTCCGATCATATTCATGAATGGATAAGGCATCATTGTTTGATCAATTTTGATATTCATGATCAAATGTTGACAGAATGGTTTAGCAAATCATTTGTCAATCAGATCGCTAAGGCTATTGCTATGGGGTTAGCTCTCAGAAAAGAGCAAGCCATAGATCATGCCAAGTATCTCGATTTGGTTTACTCCCAATACGACATGTTATATGATATTTTTCCTGACGCTTCATGCCCAAGCTCTTAGTATGCAACATCGAAATCTCTGGTGACACCACCGATTGACGACGTCATTGGTTCTATATCCCAAACTTCTTGGAATTTCTCTTCTGCTTCTAAGCAGAAATCATCTTCTTTCTCAGATTTTTTTCCTCAAAATCCTCTAAATCATGAAAAAAATTCAAAAGCCAACGTCACTTAGTCTTATATGACCAAAAAATACTCTAAAGGCTAAAATAAGGGAAAAGGTAAACCTAAACCTGATGTCCTAAAGCAAGATTCCCCCAAACCTCACACTGATGATGGAGCTAAACATAAACCGAACCATCATTGCCTGATATGTGATGATGAGAATTACACCAAGGACTGTCCATGATGGGCCGAGGTGAGTCAATTACTAAAAGGCACTCAAGGGACTCTGGTTGTTCTTAAAGAGCCATTTCCATCACATCAGACGAAAATGGTGGAACATCCTCAATCTTCCACCTCTTTTGGTTCTCAAGTATTCATGATGAATGGTGTTGCACCCATATCTATAGTTACAAGATCTAAATATTATTTGGAATCATGTCAGTTGGTGGGGAATGAAATCGTTGATGCTACTACTCCTTCTCCCCCACCCGCTTCTGGCCCTCCTCATATTGAAAGGCCTAGTTCTGATCCCATTGTACGACCAACATCTAAAGGCGTGCTCCGCAAGTCCTCGTATAATCTGAATGGCCACGCCACTCAACACTACAATATTTTTGAGGATCTGGCTTACGTACCTTTCGCTATGTCCCTGCCAGAGGTCCTTCAGAGTTTCTCGTGTTAGAAAGCCATCGGTTATCCAACTCTTAACCAGTCTCTAAATACTTTGGAAGCTTTTGATGGAAGGGACTCTAGTCCTTTTGGCATCCTCCCCGATTTTCCTATCATGATGGAAGGAAAAATGGTCAAAGTGGAAGTATAATTCATTGATGAAAAACTCAATTATAATCTTCTACTCAGTCGCATTTGGGCTCACACCATGTTGTGTGCATCGTCCTCTCTCTTTCGTGTTCTTTGTTTCATGTACAAAGGAAATATTATCAATATTGATCAGTTGTCCTTTCTAGATTCCACCTCTTTAGAAAGCAATGTCCCATATGTGGAGCATACCACCACAGCTTATGAAAGTGTGGGGGTAGGGGTTTTCAAATATTCTACCCTTATGGTTCTGTTTTCTCTTCCTTCGCCGAATTTTTCTTAAGTCAATATGATCTCTACATCACCTGATCCATGGATCATCCCTTCCCTTGATCAGATTGATTCGTTCGGTGATCTCATGTCGTTAAGCCCCGTAGAAGTAAATTATTGTGAAATCATCTTGGCTTCGGCTAATTATTATGAACATGAGACTTCTAGAATGAATTTCAACGCGTACTCCCAATCTCCCTAGCTTGGTCCCTTGGACTCATCAGATCCTTTGAATGAGACATTTCCCTCTGAAGAAAGTATTGTGGAAATCATGTCTCTCAAATGAATGCCATGGAATGATACCCATCATCATTCTTCATTTCTCTCGAGCCCTAGAGTAATTTTGTCGTGTCTTGAAAATTCCACTTCCCATGTTTCGAACGAACTGCTCCCGACACCCATGTAATCACATGAGTTCTTCTCTGAGGGGAACATAGGAATCATTACAGAGACAAAACCTATTGACATTTTTGTGAAGCCAAGAATTGTCTAGAACATTCACATTGGGGTGACTTGCTCTCCAGATGAGGTTGAGCTCTATGGAAGTCTCTTTTGAGATGCTTTTGCATGGTCCTCTAAGGAAAGGCCTGGCATCGATCCGAGTATAGTGGTGCATGAAATACCAAATTACCCTAACGTGAAGCTTGTTCGTCAATGACTTCACCTTGTGCACCCTAGAAAGGCAACCACCATAAAGGGAGAGATTGAAAAAATTCTTAAGGCTGGATTTATTTATCCTATTCCACTAATAGATTGGGTTTCCAATATCGTCCCTATCAATAATAAGCAGGGTACCATTTTCGTTTGTGTTGATTACCGAGATATCAATTGGGCCTTCTCAAAGGATAACTATCCCACTATGTTTATTGACCAGATCATCGATGAATTCACTGGGAGTGAGATATTCTCCTTTATGGATGATTTTTCTAGCTACAACCAGATTAACATATTGTCAGCAGATCAACACAAGACTGTCTTTATCTGTCCATGGGAACCTTTGCTTATAAAAATCTCCCTTTTGGTCTAAATAATGTCAGTTCCACCTTTCAGCGTGTGATGTCGTATGCTTTTCATGATATTAAGCACATCGTATAACCTTACCTGCATAATACTCCCACTCATTTCGCTAAATGCCGAGACCATCCTACCCATCTTCAAGAGGTTTTTCTCTATTGTTGACACTATAAAATTCGTTTGAACTTGAACAAATGTGTTTTCTGAGTTGAATCCGATAGACTCCTTGGGTTTGTCATCTCTAAAGAATATATTCATCTCAATCCCTTGAAATTCAAGGCTATCATTAATCTACCCCTCCCTCTTATTTATCGCAATTGCAGAGTCTACAAGGGAAATCTAATTTCCTTTTTCACTTCGTTCCCAACTATGTGGAGCTTGCTAAGGCCTTTACATGATTAATTAACCAAGGTATCCCATTCTTGTGGGATGAGGTCGCTCAACTTTCCTTTGATTTTTAAATAACACACTTGTTAATGCCCCTTTACTCCACCCCCCAATTATCATCGTGACTATTTCCTATACTTAGCAGCTTCTACCGATACCATTGGTATGGTGCTGGTCCACGATGATGACGATGATACTAAACATGTCATCTATTACCTCAACTATAACCTTATGGATATAGAGACTCGATATGCCCATGTCGAGAAACTAGCTTTAGTTGTAGTGCATGTTGTTCAATGCTTTTGGCATTATATTCTTTTACGCATGACTACCATGATCTATGACTGCATTCCTATGACTTATATTTTGACCCACTAGTTGTTGGGTGGAAAATATTCAAAATGGATTATCATTTTACAAAATTTTGATTTGGAATTCGCTGTTGCAAAATTGAAAAAATAATTGTTTTTCGTGGAATCGATATGCTCCCTTCCCTCTTCTTCTACCCCATCTGATTTCGATGAACATATCCTAGATGAGACTCTCTTTCTTATAAGCACTGTCGATCCATGGTACAATGATATCATCATGTATCTCCAAACCCAAACTTTTTGATTTGAGTTGGACAAGTTTTATCGTCAACGTATTCGACATCATTCTCAACCATATCGTATCATTGGGGATACTTTATACCACATTGGTGTAGACTCAATTCTTCATCTTTGTCTGACTTTCGAAGAGGTTGAGAGAGTGCTTAACGATTGCCACTCCGCCTATGGATATCATATGTTTGGATATGCTATTGCTCAACAAATCTTTCGTGTTGGTTTCTCTGGCCTTCTATTTTCAAGGATTGCATTTTTTCCATCCGTAAATGCCATGGTTGCCAAATTTACCAGTGGAAGATGCATTCCTTGCCCACACCCCTACACCCAGTTGTTATCGTTGACCCATTTGATAAATGGGGCATTGACTTCATGACATGTGTTTGGTCAATTTAGCATGTCCTAAATTGCTAACATAAATTATCAACCAAGGATTCGTAAGCTGACAAAGTGTGGCGCACTATATGTGCAAGATAACCTATCTCTTACTTTTTGTCGTTTTTGGATTTTTATGAAATTCTAAAAGACAAGTATGGAGACAAATATTCAAGACAATGATGTCCTTCTAATGGTTTTCCAAACTTCAAAATAATTTTAAAACACACAATGACAAAATTAATTCCTAAAAGGAAATGAAAATTGCATCACTCTTCTAACCAAGCAAACAGTGAACTATTGATCATGAAACTCATTATCCTTGCTGTTGTCTAAACACAAAAGAAACTGTACTAAAAGAAAAGATTGCAAGTAAAGTAAAACTAAAATCAAATTACATCAACTCATATTCTGACCCCTCACCATTAGTCTAGCTATGGCTTTAGGAGGTAATCATAAACAACTTGAGCAATCTGATATCTAATTTGCAGAAAAAGAAACTAATATCAAGCTACACACTCATACTTCAATCTCTCACCATTAGTCCAGCTATGGCTTTCGGAGGTAACTGAAAATGACATGAGCAATTTAATATATCTAACTTGCAGAAAGTAAACTAATATCAAACTACACACTCATACTTCAATCCCTCACCATTAGTCCAGCTATGGCTTTCGGAGGTAACTAAAAATGACATGAGCAATTTAATATATCTAACTTGCAGAAAAGTAAACTAATATCAAACTACACACTCATACTTCAATCCCTCGCCATTAGTCCAGCTATGGCTTTCGGAGGTAACTGAAAATGACATGAGCAATTTAAAATATCTAACTTGCAGAAAAGTAAACTAATATGAAACTACACACTCATACTTCAATCCCTCGCCATTAGTCCAGCTATGGCTTTCGGAGGGAACTGAAAATGACATGAGCAGCTTAATATCTAAATCTAACTACTAAAGCAAATGTGCAAGACTGAAATAAACAATAGTGCTGGAATTAAACAAAAACTAAGAAAAGTAAATTAGCAGAAGGAAAAGATGGATTCCATGTCATTAGTCATTATAAAATTATGTGCAAATGTCTGGGCTGCCATGAAAAATTATGCTAAAAGCTATGATTTCAAAAAGCAATCTAAGTAAGGAAATATGACAAAACAAAATTGAAAGCAACTTATCTAGAAAACATGTAAAGCTTCCTTGGATAGCAGGGGCCCTCTGCTACCAATTTGGTGTAATCCTTCTTCAGCTCCTTAAAATTGTAATCAAAACACCATCAAGGAACTTCTTTATTGAAAAACTTCACAAATCTACATCCCATTCCATCTTAAGCTTTGTTACAAATCTACTTCCTCATTACTTCCTCATTACCTATGATAGAAGAAAGCTTCTCCTATTTATACAAAATATGAGGAGTCATCTCATTAATGGGAGTCCATGAATCTCTCCCTCCATCTCTAGAGTTACAATCAAAATAGGAAATGATAAGACACATGTCTTTCTAGAGTTTCAACACAACTAAGAAATGGGACACATATCCTCTTAGAGTTTCAATACAACAAGGAAGTGAGACACATATCCTCTTGATCCCATAATCTTCTCCAACCAAATTCGAATTTGGCCTTAGAGTGTCACATAAGAGTCTTCTAGAAGTCTCCTTTTGACCTACACATGTCACAAACTCATAACACATATATAGATATATGAAACTATGTTAATTTTCTAGTTTCTAATCATAAATTCACTTAAAATACATAAAATAAATAACTTTGGAAAACAATGATCCTAACCCATATATTTATGAAAATGGTTACTTGATGTAGGGTTTTAGGTCAAATGGCTATGAAATAAGAGCTAAATCGTTATGACATAATGGAAATATGTATGAATATGGAGATCAATTTTGAGACTCAACATACCCCCCAACTGAAGTTGTTGCATGTCCTCATGCAACTATTGCAATGATTCATTTGTCCATGAGTTGATCTTTTATGAGTTTTGACTCATATAGATTCATTCCAAACTTTGCTTCTTTATATTTTCCTTTTTGGAAAAGTATAATACATTTGATTGCAACAAATTTTTTTTTTTCAAAAAGAACTCAATGGTTGGTTCTTGTGTGACAACCATTTTTTTTTTGTTTTTTTTTTTTTTTTGAAGCATTGGTTCTTGTGTAACAATGCTTTATTTTCTTTTTTGCATCAAAGTTCATGAAAACATTTAGAATCAATTACTTCATCAATGAATTGATCATTTGCAAGGCATATAATCTTTTGGATCATGTTGCAACAATAGTTGGTTGGAAAGTATATGTGGGTGGAAACGAAATGAAAATGTGTGATAGTGTATGACATGTGGATATGAAATGATGTCTCTTCCCCCCAACTAAAGATATGACAATGTGAAAAATGGAGTGAGGAATTTTTCCAGAGTTGCAATTTTAGCATTCTAATGAATTACATGACTAAAAATTAGAAAACAACATGCCTTCACTTACCTTAAATGTGGATGAGTTGTGTATGTGTGGTGGCTGCAAAATTCTGATCATATTCTTCTTCAAGTGGCTGAACAAGAGGAGTCATGGATAAAGAGATAAGATGACTTTTTATTGCTTCTACTAAAACTTGCTGAAATCTGTTCCAAAATGCTGAAAATAATAGTCTTCATGTCTTCAAAACTCATTAGCATAATTCCTACTATGTGAAAAGATGTTCTGATGTCGAACATAGTAGGAAATTGTTGACTTAGTGGCCATTAATAGATGCCACTAGTCAACACGAGAACTCTCACCATTGATGACAATGAGAGTCAAGATGCCCAAACACATCTTGCTAGGTACGAATGATTTTGCTGATGTCGAGTCACCTAGAAGATCTGACGAACAAGAGACATTAATGTATTCCCATTATTTGTCAGCATGAGAACTTGCCATTAAGGCATGCAAGCCTCAAGGTGTTTTACAAAGAACTTAGACTCAAAGGACTATAGACTCGATAGTTTGCATTGCAGCAGGGCTTATTTGCGGAATGAAAATGACAAGAAATGGAAGATGAAAATGGAAGATGGCAATGGAAAGTAGAAATAGCAATGGGCAATAAGCATGTGAATGAGCCTCTTGCTTTTATTTGTGGGTTATGTATGGACAAAAAGAAATGGAAAGTGGATGTGAATGTAAATGGAAAATATGAAGTGAAATGAGGTGAATGGTTTATTATGAGGTATGGATGTGATGGAGACAATAGTATCTGAAAGTTTTTCAAGTGTTTGGATCTGATTTTATATCAGCATATTTCCTCCTCTTTTTTGCTGATCATCCTCTTATGAAACAAATTGGTCTCTTAGAGAGACACCATTCTCTTGTAGTCATTTGTCCTTCCTCCTGGAACCTGCAAAAAACTAATGCTTCTTCTGCAATGGAATGTAAGATTATCAAAGGGAGAGAGGTGATCAATCTCTCTAGTTATGATATTTACACACAAAACTAAGAATTTGTATTAATGAAACAAGTTCTCAAAGGAAAAATCACAAGAATTTATACCTGTTTTGGAATTAGTGCCTCAAGTTGAATGTAGCTTCTTTTCAGCAATTTATTTCATTATTTTCCATTTCAAACTCTAATGATGGATTTCTCATTGTGTAGATCTTGTTGAGACCTTTCCAACGATACTTAAATCATCAAAATCTGATTTTGTATGAGAAAGTTATGCTGATTTGAGCAATGAGGTTTTTCAGCTGCGGAATTGGAGAACAATTGCGGAATTGGAGAACAACTGTGGAATTGGACTTTAGCTGCAGAATGTCAACGGTTTCTGTAGCTAAAAATCTTAAATAAAAAGTTAGCCATTCATCCTTCATCATCAGTCCAAAATTAATCAATACCTTTAGAAAAGTGAGCAAATAACTTATTCATTTCATTGATTCAAAATTATTAATTTTTTTTTTTTTTTAATAACAAAATTGAAAAAGAAAAATGCAATTTTTTTTTTTTATTTAAATAACAAAATTGAAAAATACAATTTTTTTTTTTTTTTAAATATTATATATGTTACATTTAAAAAAAAAAATATACATATATAATTTAAACAAAACAATTTATTAAATAAGAAAATTAAAAATAAAAAACTAAAAACAAGAATGCCATTCTCGTCCTCATGTGGCAATTTTTTCCGAGCAATTCTCCATTGGAACGTAGCAGGCTGTATCATCTTCTCTTCATTCAAAGGAAGCTCATTGCAATTCGAGCATGATCCACCACTAAGCTCTCTATTTCACGTCTTTCACATAAGCCATTTGGAAAAGGCCCAACCGTCTTGAATCAGGTGAATGCTTCTCAGTTTGGTGATATATTAAACTCGCATTGTATATCCCCATGCCATCTTTTAAGTGGACAAGATCTTGACCAGAAAAAGTAAGCTTTAAACCGTATATCACTGCCATCCACATGACATTTCTAACGCTCAAACGAATGATGTGCAGCCGTGAAGATGAGAGTGGTCAGTGGAATGTGGATTGAATGCCACGATAAGAATTTGATTTCATTTCAAATTCGTCTTCTTCAGATTACGGGTGAAATCAAGCAAAGTGTCGTTCAAACTCTTCACTGTGCAAACAGAAAACTGTTTTTCCTCACGCGGCAAGCAAAAATGGCCTTCAAAGAACCAAGAAATTCTCCCAGACCGCCACGAAATTCGTAAAACGATTTCTGGGTTATCTAATTGACCATGTTGGCGAAAAAACCCATGTCGTGGATTTTCAAAATTCATCCTCAATCGATCAGAAAACGTGTTTGAAAATGACGTGTCAATAACAGTTGCGTTTCTGGAGATGCTGTAACAAAATCAATTTCTTTCAGCGTTGATGTATTGGGAGAACCTATGGACATCTTGAATGTTTTGCAGCTTGTATTGAAAAAAAAATCATTGGTCCATGATGGTCTTGCTAAAGGTCTTCAGGAAGGTGCCAAAGCTATTGAGAAACAGGCAGCGCAGTTGTGTGTTCTTGCAAAGAATTGCAGCCAACCTGAATTAGTCAATCATTGTGTGCTGAGCACAATGTGAACTTGATTTATGTTCCCAGCGCAAAGAAGCTGGATGAATGGGCAGGACTTTGCAATATTGACTCAGAGGGTAAAGCTCGGAAGGTGGTTGGGTGCTCTTGTGTTGGAAAATTTTCTCTGCTTTTCTTATTGTCGCTGCATCGGTTCTTTATCCATGTAAATATGTAAACTTTGACCTGCTTTCACATTTCTGAACCTGCTTCTATGCCTCACAGCTTCAATCTCACGCCCTCTGTGAATCAAGCTAAAGCTCGAGGAAATGCCAGAAGCAGCATTTCAAAATAGAGGGAAGACAGAAAACAAAAATTTGTATAAGATCGTGGCAGGATGCAGCACCTGAAGGTGTGAGGAATGCTCGTAGATTGTGTCATGGGCGATGTTATGGCATCTATTGATTTTTTTTATTTTTTTATTTTATTTGTTTTGTTAATAAAATTACATGTTATATATATATATTTTTTAAATTAAAAATACACATGTATATTTTACTAAACAAAATGATTTTTTTTTTATTTGTTTTGTTAATAAAATTACACATGTTGTATTTTGAAAAATTAAAAATATACATATGTAATTTACTAAACAAAACAATTTATTGAATTTTTTTTTTAAATGATTTGTTATTAAAATTATATATATATTTTCAAAAATAAAAATATACATATATATCTTAGTAACAAAACAATTTAAAATTTTTTAATTTTTTAATTTTTTTTTTTTAAATTTTTTTTTAATTGATTTGTTTAATAAAATTATGTATGTGATATTTTCAAAATTTTAAAAATACACATATATATTCATTAAACAAAACAGTTTATTGAAATCAAAATTTTTCATGAAAACAATTTTTTTTTTTTTTTTTTTTTTAAATTGTTGAATCAATTGAAATGATGAAGTTTTATTGTGTCTCCTTTTTTTTTTCACATAACAATTCTTTTTCTGATCCTCCAGATCACACAAAGTGCAAGAGGAGAGCATACTCAAGAATTATTAATTTTTTTTTTACATAACAATCCTTTTTCTGATCCTCCAGATCACACAAAGTGTAGGAGGAGAGCATACTCAAGAATTATTAATTTTTTTTTTAGATGTAAGAAATAAGGCTACCTAGTTACACTTCCCTGGCAACGACGCCAAAATGTTTGGTCAATTTAGTGTGTCCTAAATTGCTAACATAAATTATCAACCAGGGATTCGTAAGCTGACGAAGTGTGGCGCACTATATGTGCAGGATAACCTATCTCTTACTTTTTGTCGTTTTTGGATTTTTATGAAATTCTAAAAGACAAATATGGAGACAAATATTCAAGACAATGATGTCCTTCTAATGGTTTTCCAAACTTCAAAATAATTTTAAAACACACAATGACAAAATTAATTCCTAAAAGGAAATGAAAATTGCATCACTATTCTAATCAAGCAAACAGTGAACTATTGATCATGAAACTCATTATCCTTGTTGTTGTCTAAACACAAAAGAAACTGTACTCAAAGAAAAGATTGCAAGTAAAATAAAACTAAAATCAAATTACATCAACTCATATTCTGACCCCTCACCATTAGTCTAGCTATGGCTTTCGGAGGTAATCATAAACAACTTGAGCAATCTGATATCTAATTTGCAGAAAAAGAAACTAGTATCAAACTACACACTCATACTTCAATCCCTCACCATTAGTCCAGCTATGGCTTTCGGAGGTAACTGAAAATGACATGAGCAATTTAATATATCTAACTTGTAGAAAAGTAAACTAATATCAAACTACACACTCATACTTCAATCCCTCACCATTAGTCCAGCTATGGCTTTCGGAGGTAACTAAAAATGACATGAGCAATTTAATATATCTAACTTGCAGAAAAGTAAACTAATATCAAACTACACACTCATACTTCAATCCCTCACCATTAGTCCAACTATGGCTTTCGGAGGTAACTGAAAATGACATGAGAAATTTAATATATCTAACTTGCAGAAAAGTAAACTAATATCAAACTACACACTCATACTTCAATCCCTCACCATTAGTCCAGCTATGGCTTTCGGAGGTAACTGAAAATGACATGAGCAACTTAATATCTAAATCTAACTACTAAAGCAAATGTGCAAGACTGAAATAAACAAATAGTGCTGGAATTAAACAAAAACTAAGAAAAGTAAATTAGCAGAAGGACAAGATGGATTCCATGTCATTAGTCATTATAAAATTATGTGCAAATGCTCGGGCTGCCATGAAAAATTATGCTAAAAGCTATGATTTCAGAAAGCAATCTAAGTAAGGAAATATGACAAAACAAAATTGAAAGCAACTTATCTAGAAAACATGTAAAAGCTTCCTTGGATAGCAGGGGCCCTCTGCTACCAATTTGGTGTAATCTTTCTTCAACTCCTTAAAATTGTAATTAAAACACCATCAAGGAACTTCTTTATTGAAAAACTTCACAAATCTACATCCCATTCCATCTTAAGCTTTGTTACAAATCTACTTCCTCATTACTTCCTCATTACCTATGATAGGAGAAGGCTTCTCCTATTTATACAAAATATGAGGAGTAATCTCATTAATGGGAGTCCATGAATCTCTCCCTCCATCTCTAGAGTTACAATCAAAATAGGAAATGATAAGACACATGTCTTTCTAGAGTTTCAACACAACTAAGAAATGAGACACATATCCTCTTGATTCCATAATCTTCTCCAACCAAATTCGAATTTGGCCTTAGAGTGCCACATAAGGGTCTTCTAGAAGTCTTATTTTGACCTACACATGTCACAAAACTCATAACACATATATAGATATATGAAACTATGTTAATTTTCTAGTTTCTAATCATAAATTCACTTAAAATACATAAAATAAACAACTTTGGAAAACAAGGATCCTAACCCATATATTTATGAAAATGGTTACTTGATGTAGGGTTTTAGGTCAAATGGCTATGAAATAAGAGCTAAATGGTTATGACATAATGGAAATATGTATGAATATGGAGAACACTTTTGAGACTCAACAACATGTAACCCGCACTCGGCTGAGGGGAATGCTTATATTATCGTCGATGTTGATTATTTCACCAAATGGGCCGAAGCGATGCCTACATATGCTACTAATGGTAAAACTGCAGTTCAATTTATCTTCAATCATGTTATCACTTGATTTGGAGTCCCTCTAGCCATTGTCACCAACCATGGCTCTCATTTCCACCATTATATGATGGATGAGTTGACATCTCAGTGGGGCTTGCGTCACAATAGCTCAACTGATATGTACTACCCTCATGTGATGCCCAAGTTGAAGAAGTTAATAAGGTCTTGGTTATTATTCTTCAACGTACTATTGGGATGCACAAATAAATTGGCATCTCATGCTTTTCTCAGCTCTCTAGGCCTACCAGATTATGAACAAGTCACTCCCTCCTTAGCACACCTAGAACTTGTTAAGAATACTTTTCACACACTCTTATTCACTCATCTCCATGAATTTGAAAGTAGTGCTCCCTTGTTATTCCCTGGCACTCCATAACACTCCCTAGAATGTATTGGCACACCCTAGCACCTGACACATCTTGGCATGTTTCCCTGGCCTCTAGCATGCCTTAGCACTCCTTAACATACCTTGTCACTCCTTCCTCAGAACACCTAAAAGTCATTGACACTTCCTATCACAATATCTTAATCATTCATTTGCATGCATTGTTTTCACCTAGCGCTCCCTTGTGTGTCCATAGGACTCCCTAACACTTCCTAGCATGTGTTGGCACACCCTGGAACTTGGCACATCTTGGCTACATGCCACTCTGGCACACTCGCATGACTTAGCGCTTCCTAGCATACAATGTCACTCCCTCCTTAACACTCCTAGATCTCGCTGACACTCCCCATCACACACTCTTATTCATTCATTCCCATGCATTTTGACATAGTTCTCCCTTCTGTTTCCCTGGAACTCGCTAAAAATCAACACACATTGGCACTTGGCACATCTTGGTATGCTTCCCTAACACTCTAACATGCCTTGGAATTATATAGCATATCTTGTCACCCCTTCCTTAGAAAACCTGGAACTCCATAGCATGCCCTATATCTCCCTCACATGTATTGGCTCTTGGAACTTGATGGCACTTCACAATTATTGGAATGCATTTGGATGCCTTGGAATTCCTTAGAATGGTTTAAGATAAAATTTATTTGAGATCAACTATCACAATTAAGAGAGAAGTAATAAAGGATGATTTGGTACTTAATACACACTAGCACTTGGCCCCTGGCATGTATTGGCACTATAATTGGTATGCCTAGCATGCCCCTCTTGAAAAGGTAAGGTATGAAATTATTAGCCCTCATATGTGTTCATTTATTTTCATTTTAACTTGGTGTTCCCTTTTGTCATCTAGCACGCCTTGACACATGTTTGCATACCCTAACACCTGGCACATATTTTCATGCTTTAACACATGGCATGTCTTGGCATGCATTGGCATGCCTTGGCACTATCTAGCACATGTTAGCACACCATGACACTTCTTAACATGCCCTAGCATTCCCTAGCATGCCTTGCTACTCCCCCCTTGGCACGTCTGACACTCACTGACACTCCCCAACACACCCTCTTATTCATTCATTTCCATTCATTTTGAATCGATGATTTATGTTTGATGCGGTGCATTTCTAGAAATATTTACTTTAAGAGAATAAAAAATGATCACACCATTACTGACATAAGTAATTGTGAGATTCTACTTGAATGAAATTAGGAAGCTACATAAGAGATTTTAAGAATGGAATTTTTAGGATTTTTTTAATGGTGAGGGAATGGTAAGAAGTGAGTCATCAATATTGTGATTTTATTTCTCATTAAAGTGTGTATCTTATGAGAGACTCATCTTGAGAAAATGACAGCCTCTTCATTCTTACCTTCCAACTCATAATCTTCCCAAAATCAAGTCCAACTTGCATAGTGAGGGAAGAAATGTTGGTTTATGGTGTGATGAGTGATTGGGTGAGAGTGTTAATGTACTATGAGAGGGAATAAACCATTTAATTTGTTTCCTTTATGGATGACATGATTTAGGTGTGTCATGGAACCACAGGGCCACTGGAAAGATTGTGTAAGATATAGCCCAACATAATCAATGTCTTGAGAGAAATCTGTGGAGAGGGATCAAAATAAATTATATTGACGAGTCCACCAAAAAATATTTACTAGAGAGTAATACCATGGTGATCAATGCCACATATGGAGTCTTTTGAGCTAGGAATTTTTTTTCTGAAAATTTGTTTGGAGTGTCACTGAATTGGTGGAATTCTCAAATTCATGACGTTGTAAATTATGTAGGAAAAATTTTGATTTTGTTATAGAGGATAAGGTTTGCAAGGAGAATATAGGGTTTGTAGGGTCTTAGGGGAAAATAAGAATCAATTTCTAACTCTTTGATATACTAAATAGTATGGATTATATGAGTAGTTGATATGGATTATATGACATTGAATCCACCTTGAGATGGAGGTTGTTATGTGTTAGAGAGATTAAAAATATGGCAGTTAAACAATTTCTCTTGTCTTGACATTATCTTGTGATTTTTTGTTATTATTATTTGTTCTTTCAATTTATCTTTTCTTATCATCAAAAGTAATTCCAATGAACAAATAGGAGAATGTGCAAGATAAAGGCATGTGTCAGGGAAAACCCCCACTCTTTGGGGAAAACCTAGCCAAAATTATTCCTTTAGTAGATTTAAGATGAGACAACCTAGACCTTTAGACTATAGACTTCCTGCATCAATTCACCCCTTCACTATGTTAGCTTCGAGATCTCTATGACATCAAGATATCCTTTTCTTGCACCTAAATTTGACAATAAACTTATAAAGAACATTAAAATCCATTCCACACCTCCCCCCAACTCTATCCTTGATAGTGCATCTCAACTTTCAAGCAAGCTAAACTCAAACCATGGGAAAAGAGAGATGTTTATTTAGGAATAATTCAATTTCCCAAAAACCGTTTTTAGTCAGTAAGTCCTTCCACTAATTTAGGTATTATATCACTTGGTTTGGACTATAAATATTTTGTTCAAGTCTACATTTTGAACAGGCTTGCCTTCTTCATGAAGTATAGATAACTCAGTCTAGACTTGACAATGGCCACCCATTTTCTTCTTTAAGCATGAAACTTGAAATGCATCATGAATTAGACTTCTCTCTAACAGATTCAAGGTGAAATCATCTCAGATAATTTTATTATGAATTTGATATAATCCATAGAAATTTTGTGCCAATTTATTCTTTCACTAAAGGAATCCGTTGAGTTTTTTAAGGTCAATTTTAAGGAAGCATAAAATGTATTTTTTTAGGGGTTGAGTGATGTGTTCGATTCATATGTCCTATAGGTTCCTACATGATAAATAAGCTATGAATATATAAGAAGCATCTAGTAAAGCATGAAATGAGGGAAGTTTTGTGCTATTCCTAGCATTTAAGCATAAAATTGATATTAAATTGAGTATAAAAAATTCCTCTAAGTGTGTACTAAAAATTAGTTAATGGAAGGTGTTGGAGTTTCATTCTTCGCCTAGATAGTTTTCAAAAATAAAATGATATTATATTTAATAAATATTCTAGATTTTTACAACTTGGTTTGAACATCATTTGTAGTTTTCTTACATAGGTGGCATTTTATAACATGAAAAATAAATGTTTCATTCAAAAGATTCATTGCTACCATAAACATTTCCTCCCCCAAAATTATGGTTTCCTCTCTCCTTTTCCTCAACAAAATACAATCTCAAACCTTTGTTCTAATAAAGACAAACAAATTGTGTGCATAATTATTAGTCCCTATCTCTCCCTTTGTATCCCTCTTGGTCACTCACTCCCTCCCTTTCTTTCCTTCTCCCTACCTCCCTCTCCATATATCCCTCCACTTCTCCCTCTCTATCCTCAATGGACAAAGAAAAATCCAAACCCAAAGAATTGGATACCCAAATATTTATGGATTTCCATCCAACTGCTAAACCCCCCAACCTTTCATTAGCATCCAAGGAAATGAAACTCCACCCCTTTAGTAGGGATTCTAGACAACTGGAAATATAAACACCATCTCCTAACAATTTTCACCAACGACTTGGAGGATGTTTTGCAGAGAGGATTTGCACCATCTAGCTTTTCCTCGGCGCCCAAAAAATCCAATCCAAAATCCTTTTCTAACTTAATATGTCGTTGCCTCTAGATGGATAGTCCTACGTAGAAAAGGGAAGGTCATATTTTTTAGAAATTTTCCCATACCTATGGCCCTGCCTACACCTAAAATGTATTACTTCATAATCCAATATTTTAATACACTCCACCACAATCTTGATATCCATGCCTTCTATACGCCCTTCTCTGAGGTCCATATTAACCAAAATATGGGTGTATTTCTTAATCCCCATCTCTAAATATGCATATTCATGGGATAGATAATATCCTAATGAGTTACTTATATCTTTGAAAATTATGGCGTCCCAATAGTTAGGAGGGAGACTTAGAAGATGAACCTATATTGGGGCCATATCTAGTCTCTCCTACTTTGCATTGAAGAGGGGCATCTAGAAATTGAAAAGGATAGGAGATGAATCAATTTTCTAAACCATTTTTTGTACCTTCTGGAGGTTTGCTACATCTTTGAAGAACAAATGAATCCAACCTCAGGCTAATAGGGACACCTTTGGAGGACATTTGACAATAGGCAAGATTTCCTCGTCAGCCCACACTTTTAGGGTTGAGGACTTGAATTTTAAACCCCTTACTTGCCCCACCAAGGATTTTTGGGACATTTCCTCAGCCTTTTGAATGGTGATGTTGACTCCCAAAACTAGATAAAGAAGGAATATGTTCTTCTTCTTGACACTACAATGGATTTCCCTCTTCCTTTCTTTCTCAGAATCCTTTTGAATCATAACTCATTCACAAGAGTGTTTCTCCATGAAAACCCCAAGACCATTCATGATGTTAGTTTGACCTTCTTCTGTCACCGAGGCAAGACTCTCCTTAACTAGTTCACCAAAGTAGGGCAAGGTTGATGGCACTTGAGATGAATGATATAAGAGAAAACAATACGAAATTTCTAAGAGTGAAGAACCCCCAATATGTTTAAGAAATTCTGAAAACCCTAAGGAAGCAGTAACACACTGTATGTCTTCCTCCAATATCTAGGACAATAGGGAAATTAAAATTAGAGCCAAAGACCCCAAGAAGAGTTCTTTATCCCCTGAAAAACATCCTCAGGTGCTGGGTAGTCGAAACTAAAGGACATGAATAGTGCATGGCTAAAACAAGGTTTAGAGCCTTCGAACCACTAGATAGTTGCCTATTGAATTCTTAACTTTGTTTTCTAAAGATTTGGTAGGCCTAGAAGCCATGGTATGGTGACCTTCTAAGTTGACTTTGAAATGTGAATGGATAAAATCCTTGGGACTAGACCAAATCTGTTGAAAACACCCATCCTCTGGTTCGTAATCCACCAACTCCTCTTCCTCCATGTGGGTCCAATAGTAAGTAATCGACATCTCATCTGAAAAGCATATTTGACGAGTAGTTGCGTGTCTTCAAAAGGTTTATCATGGCGACCATATTTGTACAAAATATATATCATGTGATAAAAAAATCATGGCTACCATTTAATCTTATTTTGCATTCTGACAAGGATATGAGAGCCTGACATTTTCAAAAGCTTGTTCACTCTTTGTCAAAACTACACCCTACTCTAGCCTGAAACTCCATGAACCTTTCTTTGCCTGCAATTTTTCTGTGGGCCTCTAGCATTTCTCCAGTGTTGAATTCTTCTCCTATGGTAAATATGTTGTAAGGTCATCTTTAACATTTTAAGTCCGTCAAAATAAAATAAAATTTAAAAACATAAAATTAATAATTAAGCCAATCTAGATCTATCTAACTCTAGATCTACCAAGGGCCGAGAGGGAGGAATCAAATCTCTTAAGGTCCAAACATTTTTAGATTTGATCCCTCTAGAAACTTAAAAGATCCGAAATTAAGATGGATCTAGATTAATCATATACAATGAAAAAAAAAACATAATAAATAAAAAATAATTTGCAAACTCAACATAGTTTACACCTTTCTTTTGAAAAACATTAAAATATTTACAATATTTGAATAAATTTTAACAAATTAAAATATTTATTATATTAGAAAGAAAGAAATATATATATATATATATATATATATATATATATATATATATATATATATTTTTAATAAAAATTTTTGACCCTTCCCATTAAAATTCTTTTACTCATATGAAAATCATTTTCCCACTCCATTTAAATTTTAAGAGGGTATTGTGATGGAGGATTGGTGGAAAAAAAAAATGCACACAACATTCAGTTATCAAAATAGTAGACCAGAGCGAGGAGGGGAGCCTTAGTACCCTCTCATCGATACAGAGTGCATTGAAGAGCTTGACTCGAGCAAAGATGACAATTCGATTATCTAGTTTCAAGAAGAAGAAGGCCCCCCTCCTCCTCTATCTGTTGAGAGGCCTATGAGAAGGTAATTTTTAAGAAATTATTCCTATGAGAAGGTAAGGTTTCAAGCAATTATTCCAGTATGACGTATCTGCCATGCCATGGAAATCAGAAATCAAACCATCATCTATGCACTCTCGCAAGACGCAGAAAACTCAATAAGGAATGTTCGTAAATGCTGACGACTCCTAAATTTGAGCTTGGGAACCTCTATAGAAAATCTTGTTGTTGATGGGAATAACAACAAAGTCTCTGGTTCCAATGCTTATCTCTTCTTCCACGTCACCATTTGCTTGAGCTCTTTAACCTTCAATTCCACCAGTGATATCCCTAATTTTCTCACAAAATCAAGAACATCCTCAATAGTGGCTACACCCTGCTGTAAGACGAACTACAAACACTATAATTCTTATCACATGCCTTATCACGCTGCTCGTCTCAAATAATTTCTAATACAATTTTTTCATTCGTCTACTAGATTCAAACTCTAATTCATCCTTCAATCATGTGGAATGTTTGCCGAACATCTTCCTCGGAATTATCACAGCATTCAGGAGGCCGCAAAGGTCTGAACTTGATGTTGAAATTAAGCTGCAGACAAAGATTCCATGGAAAGTCGTTGACTATCCCTTAGAATGTGGAGTGGAGAAATATTTGCAGAGGAAAGTTACAACCCCTAGCGAATCCATCTTGCAACCTATATTCAAAGTTTTTAGGTATTTAGATACCCTAATATTTAAGATAATTATAGATTTAAGAAGTGCATTTTATGCAAAAATAAGAATCCCAAACTACGTTTCTCTGTTAATGGTAGCCTCAGATGTTGTTCAGAAGATTTAGCGAGAGGTGTTAATCGATAAATATACTCTGAAATTCAAGAATGGTCATGGAAAACCCAATTTAGAATCAATGGCAGTCACCTTTGGAGGAAATATGGCTGCCAAAGAAAGCCAAAGGTATTTTCGTTATTCTGAAGCAATGGAATTGCCCATCGGTTTTGTCAATCACCTAGGGGAGGAACATATTTATTCTTAAAATATTAGATATCCCATTAAATTTTTCTATTTGGTTATTCATTTCCTCATCTAGCAGAATTTTAGTGGGTTTGATGTCTCTGTGATAAATTGTAGGCTCGATGTCATTGTGTAGATAAATTTTATTGTTTGGCTTGAGAATCTAGCTAAAATACTGCTTTTTTGTATCGAAAATTTTTTCTATCCTTATTTCTTCTTTACCAAGTTTGTGATGGATGATTAGTCACTGTGTGAGGTGATCATTTCTATGTCAGGTTTTCAATGCCTTTTCTTCTATTCTTTCCATTTTTTCCTCCATTTATTTCACAATTAGTGCCTTGAGAATGGTTTCTAAGTCACTGCCTGTAAAAACCCGAGTTTTCTTCCCATTCTACTAAATTTTCCATCATCATTCTCCTTTTCCCCACACATTAATTAGAGTTTATCACTAAGCCATCTAACCATGACAACATGGGATTGATTTTACATTCTCTCAGTGAGTGAAAGCTTGCAAAACAATGTGAAGGCTTCTTTCAACAATACTAGGTCTTGTTTTGCATCAAATCTTCCTTGACTATAAATAAAAACATTGCATGCATCACTTGTGAAGGCTTCTTTTAAAAATGCTAGTTTTTTTTAATGATTAAAGCTTCTTTGGACTATATATATATATACACACAAAAAGGTGGGCTGCAAGTGCAGTTATCAAAAACTCGAAATGCCTCGACTCAGGGTAATCACTCAAGAGCATACAAACACCAACAACATAGACATAGTAACAAACTCTAGGTAGTCTCAAAGATTGCAACTTGATGCATATAATACTCAACAATAATGCATGAAACTGGCAGTGACTTGTGATGATCATCTGGGGCAATTCGCCAAAAATTGATCACAAGAGGCTTATCAGTGATATAGTCTTAGCCATCAATATTAGGTTCGGGATGGATTCTCAGAGATAACAAGGGCCAGAGTTAAGAATTTAGAACTATTTTTCATTGGCAGGAAAGTGTGAGACATAGTGAATGAATTTTTTCCTCTCTCTACACTATTTTCTTCTATTGGAGTGGCCACTTCAGTGCAACTGTTGACTAGGAGAGCGATTGGCTAGGTGGTTTCCAACTCATCATGCATTCTAGAAGTTGTGAGTGGTGCATCTCCATTTGTATCTTTTAGGCCTCCACTATTTCCTGCAAGAACAAATTGGATTGTGATTTCACCCTCATACAACATGAAGGCTCATTCACATTAAGAATCACATCATTATTGGTGCAGGAGCACACAATGAATAAAATGAAGGTCACATAATGTTTTAAATCAATAAGGGAAAAAAAGGAGGAACCCGAAAATTACACAACCAACTTTTATATTACACCACATATTTCATAAATTTACATAATATGCTTCAATGGGCTTCGTATACTGCAGGAAATAACTGTTGGGAGTGTCTACAAATAACTATTGGGAGTGTCTGCTGGTGTAAGCCTCAGCTAGGCTTACAAAAGTTCAAAGAGGAATACCAAAACCAATTTAATTCACCCTGGTACTTTTGTTTCTCTTGCTTCACCTTTTCATCTCCTCTTCCTTTTATTATATTTTCCACTTCCCTATTTTCTCTCATTCCTTCCTTCTCGATGGACACTCTTGCATTAGACTCCCATAGCAAGAAGAAAAGTGAGCTCCCTCTCACAAGTGTGTAGATCAAATAGGTGAACGCTGAGTGACTCATTCCATCTCTTCTTTCAAAATCCAAGTGGTCTCTTTCAAGCCCTTTCCTTCCAAATGAACAAAATAATTCTTTGTTCCCTAGCTTTTTACCACAACCCTATCTTTCAAGATCTTTGTGATCTCATCTCTCTTATACTTTGGAATATACTCTTTCCAATTTCTGACATATTGATTCCCATCTGCAATACCTTCATGAACACACAAATAAAACGTGTTGGAAGTTGGTGAGATGTCCAAACCCTTGGGGAAATCTAAAACATAATCATTGTCCAAAACATTTTTCAAGATATTTCCAGGACCTATCATCTTCTTTTTCAAGTTGTAATAGGTGCTCTTAAGAAAATCTTTCCTTTCTTGACTGTGCTAAAACAATATTCCCTTTTCAAATATTCACACAACGCCATTTCACATTGGGTTATTGTTGTTGTTGCTACACCTGCTCATGCATTTACTTTGTATGCTCAGTGAATGGCTCCGCATTTACACTTATATTGCTTGCTTTAAGCAAGAGAACCAAACCAGTGACTCCTCTTGATTACCTACCATCATAATATTGGAAGTACTATTCCTTGTAGACATGTTCACCAAAATTCTTCTACACAAATTTAACATGTGACAATACCAAATCCCACGAAATCCCTCTATTCTTGTTTCTCTCCAATTAAATGTCTTAATAGATTTCCAAGGCTTCTATTAACTGTCTCAGTTTGATCATTAGTATGTAGATGATATGCAGGCACTGAACTGTAATTTTGTGTCAAGTATCTTCCACAGGTCCTGAAATGACCAATAAACTTTCCATCTCTGTTTGAAATTATGCTTCCTGGAAAACCATGTAAACAAACAATCTCTTTAAAGAACAAAACAACAATGTATGTCACAACATTTTTTTTCTTAACGGGAATTAAATGTGTTATTTTTGACAATCATTGAAAAACTACAAAAATAGAATCTTTACCTGATTGGGTTCTCAGCAATCCCAACACGAAGTCCATGCTAATACATTCCCATGGTGCTTCCAGCATTGGAAATTGTGTGTACAGTTAATATTTTGATTCCTTCTCTTACCAAGTTGACAAATTCTACAATTCTCAATCCATTTCTTCTCATTCTTAGATACAAGAATGGAGTTCAGTCACCAATTCATAGTTCCTTGCCACCAAATTTCCATGCATTAGTTTCATACAAATTCTTTGTTTCCTTGAACCCTACCATTTCCATTGTCATAGTAGTCAACAATTTCATTCTTATATTAAATGCTTTAGCAACCCTATGCGAACACCATACCTATGCTTCAACATGAATGAGTGACTTTGTAGGAATTATGTCCACTTCATCTGCCACTGATGTAACTTTGCATGGTTGTTTATATATTATGATGATTGATTATTAGTAAAGTGCAAAATCTCTAGGAAATAAGTAACACGTCTACTTTTTTTAATCATTGAATGATGGCATGGATATTAAAAAAAATATATAGAACCTCATCTTTGCATTATTCAATGTTTTATTAAGAATGTTGATCAGTAAATAAGAGACTTCATTCACCAACATGGATCCTCTGCAGAAGTTTGGTTCATGCCTCTCTTTCAGACTTGTACAAAGATTATTATTTGCAAAAATTTCACTAGATTTCTATTTCTCTACCTTTTGCAAGGATTTTTCTATGGAATGGCTAGAAATTCATTTCATCTCATTTTTTGTTTCAAACAAAATAATAATAATTAAATAAAGTCTGATAAAAACAACTAATAATAATATAATAACAAAATTTAATCCCCTAGGGATTTTACTTGGCAAGCTTATGAAAATGTAAAGTAAATGCGAGTACAAAGTCCCATGTTCAAAGCCTAGGATATTTGCCTTTGGTTACGTGTTAGGGGCCTCTGGTTCACCTAGGGTTTATAACATTGTTCCATGGGATCGCATCCCCCCACTTGGGGGTCGGGTTTCCTAGCTCCCTCGCTCTTCGGGGATTTGGGGACGGCTGGGGGTCATTTCCCCAAGCCCCCAAAAAACAAGGTACGCGAGGAAACTTCTGAGGGGTCATTTCCTAGGGAAAAGGGGTTGTGAGGGGATGTAAGGGGATGTGAGGGGTCGTTTCCCCAGTAAAAAATTGAAAATATTTTTAATGAAAAAAAAAATTCCGAATTTCTAAGGTTTTGAGTTAACTTAAAAGTTTATTTCAATGTTTCATTGTTCATTTCACATTCAATTTACATTGAAGCTATCGCCACTACACAATTTTATGTTTTATTGTGGGGCGAGGCAAAGGATCAATCCAAGTTGGATACAAGCACAAAAAAGAATGGACTTGATAACGAATCCAACAATAACATCACAATTACAAGAATGAAAGAGTCTAAAATTGACATTAATCAACCCCTCTTACAACATGAAGGAAGTGTTGAACATTTAAATCATTCTCACACACAAATTTCTCCTGAGTAATTTTTTATTAGATGTAAGCACGAAACTGTTTTGCTGAGAAGTAGATTTTTTTAAATTATTGCCACCTTTAGTTTTGAGAAAGGAAACCATTTTCAAAATTCGTAAGAATATAGTGTATTTTTCTTCCCTTCTTATCTTCTATTATTTGACATAAAGGCCATGGTCTCCAGTTTTTTAACATCACAGTTTCAAACTCACATGTATGATGTCCTCCATGATGTAAGTATTATATATTATACAATGATAAAGACAGTTACATTATAAATATCAAAATTTCAATGATATATCATATATTTTTATATTTATAAGTTTTTAAGTTCTCGACATCCCTCCACGTTTCCTAAAAATTGGTGGAGATATTTTTCATAGGCCACTCCTACGTGTCCCCACTCCCTTGCCCCCACATCTAGGGTACTTGGTGGAACATTACAGATAAGACAGTCCCTTGGCAGTCCCTAAGAATATGTTCCTCCGATGTTCCTTCAGAATTCAATTCCATTGCACGGGGTTCGTTTTATCTGAAGATGACCAAAAGGCCATGGAGCTATGCAGGGGTTTGGCGGTTATTTCAGCTATATTTGGACGTTACGATAGGATTAGGAAACCCATGCATGTAAGGAAAATCACAGTAGAAAATGTGTGTTTCTTCATGTTTATGGACAATGCAACTCCCACAGAGCTTGCTAGGTACCAATTCAAGTTGGATGAGTCTCACATAATTGGAATTTGGCGCATAGCTTTGGTCAAAGAGTTGCCATACAAGGAATCTATAATGAATGGCCTCATATCCAAATATCTTCCTCGTAGGCTTTTCCCAAACTATGGTTATAACATTTGGATGGATGCCAAGCCACAGCTGTTGTTGATCCCTTGCTAATTTTGAAAATTGATTGATGTATTGAATATTGAAATTTGAGGTATTCAACCTCGAGCTTTGGAACATTGATGTGCATATCAAACACAATTTTAGAACAGTCTGTGCTAGTGTATATTTATTTCCATTTGATATTAGTGCGAGTAATCTCAAGTTTTGTGGAGCTGACTCTGTTTAGTTTGGAGGATTTGCAGGTTTTTTTCATCTGGGTCAGAAATGCAAGTGTGCATTTTAATATGCAGTTTCATCTTTGATGTTATTTGTCTATGGAAAGCATAAATAATGAATGCCATTGGGTTCTTAGTCCATTTCTGATTTGTACAGTGTCATGGATGTTCCACCAGAGCTTCATAACAAATTTTATAATATTATAGAATCTTTTACTATGCAGTATTCTACTAAAGATTACGGACTTGATATCATTAGCTTTAACACAGAATTTATTGAGAATCAACTAAAAGTGAAATGAAAGAGACAAAAAATTACACACCATTTATACATTGAATACAAGATATACCGTAGGAAAACCCAATACAGGATGAACCCAACTACAAGGAGACGCCTATGCTTTGCTCTTTTCTTCTCAGGATGAAAAGTGAATACAAACACTGTTACCGATGAAATAGGTGACCGCACTGTTACCTACTTCTTTTTGGTAGCATAAAAAGTACCCGATTTTGAAAAGCGGTGCTGTAGAATCACCCCCTTTTTTTGTGCACATTTTTGACACTATAATATTTTTATTTATGAAGTATGAATATTTGTTTTAAAATGGTAGTGATTTTCATGCTAATTCTGAAATGTATTGATGCAGCATCAACTTTTTTTTTTAGAGCGGTGATTTTCATGCTAATTTTGAAACGTATTAATGCAGCATCAACCTTTTTTTTCTAGAGGTGATTTTCATGTTGGTAATAAAACAAAAAACTTAGATAAAAAAACATATATAAAAACAATAAAAAAACCAATAAAAATGTAAAAAAAAAAAAAAAATTAACTCATAAAAATAAAAAATTTAAACAAAAAAAAAAAACAAAAATATTCGAAAATTATATCAAAATAAATGACAAAATTTGAAAAAAAAACACATAATTTAAAGAAAAAAAACAAAAAATAACCAAAAAAAAAAAAAAAAAAACACATCAAAAACATTTTTTTCTAAGTTATTAAAAAAACTATATAATTAAAAAAAAAAATTAAATAGAAAATTTAAAAATAATTTAAATTACAAAATTAAAATTTAGATAAAAAAAATAAAATACAAAAAAGAAAAAAATTAAATTTAAAAATTCAAATTTAAATAATAACAATAATAAGAAAAAAAATACAAATTTTAAAATTAACCAAAAAAAAAAAATTAAAAAAAGAAAAATTTAAAATTGAAAAAGAAAATTAAAATTAAAAAAAACTATCATTAAAAAACCAAAAAAATGAAAAAAACCACCTGCAAATAATTAAAAAACAAATATCCATAAATTTACTGTTTTTTTTAAATGAAAAATATTATAAATTTTAAAAATGAAAAACTAAATAAACTAAAAGATTAAAAAAAAAATTAAACTAAAATTTAATAAATTTAATAAATAAATTTTAAATTTTAAAAAATAATTAATCTAAAATATTAAATTTAAAAACAAAATAAAGAAAACAAAAAAATTAAAACAAATTAAATTTAAAATAAAAAAAATTGAATTAAAAAAAAAAAAAATTAAATTTTTGGAATTTAAAAAAAATAATCAAGTTAAAAAAAATATTAAAAAAAAAAAACATTTTGATCGTGGTGGCGCCGCCAATCGGCCTCCCGCCCAGGTGGCGGTGGAGGCCGGCCACTTCTCGGGCGGAGAGGCTGCATACAGCCCCCTCGCCCGCCCAGCGGCCGGCCTCCGCCGCCACCTGGGCGGAAGGCCGATTTCGGGAATCTCCCTCCTACGGCAGGAGGCCGATTAGGCCAATTCCTAGAATCATCCTCCCGCAGCGGGATGGCGATTCCCGGAATCAGCCTCCACCAAAATCGCCCTCCTGTCGCGGGAGGGAAATTCCCGGAATCGGCCTCCCACCACGGGCGGCTGATTCCTAGAATCGGCCTCCTGCTGTGGGAGGGCGATTCCGAGAATCGACCTCCAACCCGCCGCGGGAGGGCGATTCCCGGAATCCGCCTCCCTCCCGCCCAGGTGGCAGTGGAGGCCGGCCACTGGGTAGGCGGGGGGCTGCATGCAGCCTCCCCACCCTCCCAGCGGCCGGCCTCCGCAGCCACCTGGGTGGGAGGCCGATTGGCGGCGCCACCACGATCAAAAAATTCTTTTTTTTATTTCTTTTTTTAATTTTTAATTTTTATTTTTTAATTTGACTTATTTTTATTTTTATTTTTTAAATTAAAAAAATTTAAAATTATTATTTTTAGTTTAATTTTTATATTTGAAATTTAATTTGTTTTAATTTTTATTTATTTTTATTTTTAATTTTATTATTTTTTTTGTTTTTAATTTTTTTTCTAAATTTTGTTAATAATTTTTATTAAATTTAGTATTTTTTTTTATTTAATTGATTTTTTTTTTTTAATTTTCAAATTTTTTTTATTATTATTAAATTTTATGTTTAGTTTTTTCATTTAATTTTTTAAAATTTAATAAATTTTGTATTTTTTTTTAATTTATTTGAATTTAATATTTTTTAAATTTTTAATTTTTTTATTATTATTTTTTTAATTACGTAAAATTTTTATATTTTTTTTTATTTCAATTAAAATTGTGTATTTAAAATTACTTTTTTTTTTAATTAAACTTAATATTTTCAAATTAATTTGTTTTTTATTTTATTTTTTATTTAATATATATTTTTAGATTTATTTTTTTCAATCTTTCATTTTTAATTGATTTTTAAAGTTTTTTAACTTTTATTTGAACATTTTTTTTTTCTTTATATTTAAAATTTATTTTTTATTTCAAAATTTATTTGTTTATTCATTTATTTATTAAAATTTAATATTTTTTTTTAATTTAATGTATTTTTTTAATTTATTTGTTTTTTTAATATATATTTTTTTTAATTTAATATTTTTATTGTATTTTATTTTCATTTTTTATTTCTAATTAATTTTTCATTTTTTTACTTTTAATTTAAATAATGCTTTTTTTTAATTTTTTTTTTAAAGTTTTAAATTTATTAAAATTTAATATATTTCTTTAAATCTAATTTTTTATTTTAAAATTTAATTTTTTATTTCTTAATTTAATAAACATTTTCTTTTTCTTTTTTAAACATTTTAACAATCAAGTAACACTTGGAATGGAGGAAGAGCTCATTGTTTGTAATACAGGTTTTATTTTTCCACCCATGAAGCATTGTTGTAGATGGCCAAAGCCCATTAAAATGACAAAGAGTGGTATCCCTTCAATACAAAAAGTTGTGGGCATGTATCCATGGATCTAGCACTTCAAGTTCCAACACTAGAATGTCCTTTGATTTCTCCACTATGAAGGAAAGATGAAGTGACCCCTTTATCTTTGAGGGAATAGAAAGCCTAGGCTTCACCTAATCATTAAATTGATGGGATTGGGAGGAGTAGGGCATATTTTTTCATAGGGATCCTCCAAGAAGGCTTGAAACCAAAAGCACAGTAGCATCCTTGCTTATGCCAAAATCCGCGGGAAAGAAACACTCAAGGAGTTTCATTCTTGCATAGAGTCGTTTCTAATGGCTTGGAGTGAACCCTCTCTTTGTGGTATCTGTGAATTCAATATAAAGACATAACCCATGGATTTCATATGAAAATAGAATTATTCGCCTAAATGGGACCTCATAAAGACTTGACGATCTGCAGTGACTCCCCCTTGTTTTTTAAGATTCGTGTTAGATAAGAGTGCAATGGTATTAGTCGAATGAATACCATATTTGAGCTGAAAGTCTTATCTAGTGTTTGTGTAAGTTGAGAATATTAAAAAGCGATGGTGGCATCTCGTTTGATTCGAAATGCCATGGATATAGCCAATGACAACATGCTCTCTCTAGTTATAATTTTAATTTTGAATACTAAAGTCATCCTAGCTCATCCATTGACTCCTTTTATTGTCATGTTCATTTAATTAGTGTTAACTATTGCAAGCGTGATGACAAAGAACTCATTCAATGTCTTATTGACCCATGATGAATGTTTTTAATGCATAAAAGGCAAGATCATCCATAATTTGAGCCTTGAAATCAAGATAGAGTTTGTCAAACTTGAATCTCACATTGACATTGGCATTTGAAGAAATGGTTTACACTCTTGATTTCATGAACTGTTCGAAAATATTTGCTTAAATCCCTAGTTGCTTATATTAATCCCAAAAAAAAGACAACATGCAAAAATAAACTAGTTAATTATTTTGAAAAAACAATGTTACCATAAACTTTGTGCAGAACAATGATTAATGGCTTGGAAGGATCCCCTCCCCTCATTATTTCCATGAATTTAATATTAAAAAAAACCTGTGGATAATATAGAGGGGTTCCTCTGAAAGTGACCTCATAAAGACGTGAAGATCTAATATGGATCCCCCTTGTTTGATGGTTGATGTTAGATAGTATAAAAATTATAATAGTTACTCAAAGACCATACTAGAGCTGAGAGGCTTGCTTGCCCTAGTATTTGGCAAGTGAAGACTATTCAAAAGCTATGGTGGCACCTCATTTGGCCTAAAATTCTAGATATAGCCAACAACAGTATTCTCTCTGTGGTTACATTTGTAACTACTAGCCCTAATGTGGCCTTGGATTGGTCATTTACCCCTTTTGTTGTCATGTTCATTTATCTAGGGTTTGTTATTGTAGGCATGATGAAAATTACTTCTTGACCCATTGATGTGTGTCCTCAGTGTAATCAAAATCAGGATTGGCCAAAACTTGACCCTTGAGCTCAAGATTGACTTCATCAAACTTGGATCTCATGTTGATGATGTCATTTGAAGCCATGGATTTACAAATAATAGATTTCATGCACTGTCTTGAATATTTACTTAAGTCACTTGTTTATAACTTTATATTAATCTTAGAAAGAGACAACATGTAGATCTAAACTAGTTCATTAGTTGCCCAAAAAAAGATAGCATAACTCCGCAAGAAAAATAATATTTCAAGCCAAATCGTATGCCAAGTTTTGAGATAGTTGGTGGTTCATGGGTGTCCACCCCTTAAAAGAGTATATTTATGGGAAATTAGAGAATCGATAAATTGGCTATAATAGGGACTCATTCCATCTCCAAGTGGCTTGCGTTTCTGTTAAATATTCATAGGATTTTGCTGAAAGTTTGTGTGAGGAGGTATATAGTTTTTTAGAAAATAGAAACACAAGTCTTCGAGGATAACATAGAATTGAACCATTGACCCATATAATGTCCTAAACTATGGTTCTACAATTGTTTCAAATTTTTTATTTTTACACCATCTAGTGACACTGTAATATTCCTACTTAGCTTCAGTTAAGAGGAATATGCAATTTTGATTTATTTTCTGTTTCATGAATAAATGAATAAAGAAGGACATGTAAAACTCCTGAAACAATGAATAAATCAATGCCTATATAAACAGAGACATATCTGGGCATGTAAATAAACTCTTGCAGTTTTGAATGGGTTTGAATCATGAGATTGGGTCAACCTTGACCAAATCAACAACACAGTCTAGGTGCAATGAACCTCATGGATACACATCACAGTTTTAGATGGAGGCTCCACATGTGAAAGGAGCTAACTCATTGAGGTGGTTTAGGGTTTGACAAGGTTTTCATATTATAAAAGAAGGAGGAGGACAATAGGAAAAAGGTTGTTGATGATATTATTTTCTGAAGGTATTGTCTTTTTAGACACTCCTCTTAGTGTTTTCCTGTTTAGGATTCCCACCTCCTTCCTTGAGAAGCTCTTGGAGGAGCCTTGTTTTTCTATTCCACTATCTGGAATTTGGCCAAGCCACGTCTTGCATCTACAGTGTAGTCTTGTTTAGGATTTGGTTGTCCATGTGTGCTACAACAAGTGGAGAATAGATTTTTTCAGATCTATGTAGTTCTAGCACTCCTTTTCATTGGGAAAGTCATCTATCCCTTTGATAAGTCTATTCTAGACCATTGGAGCTTTAGATCCATACATTGGTAGTAGGCCACAACAATCTCAGAGCCTATAGCGCAGTCCCTCTTCCATGACTATGTTATTTACAAAATCAGAGTTGCAGGGAGACTTGGCATCATTTTAGAGGAGAGATCTCTAGTGATTGGTTTTTTCCTTTCACTCTGGTGATCCGTGGATTGGCCAACTAGTCCATGTTAGTTCAGATATGATCTACTGCATATGTTATGATTCAGAATTTTCTGAATACTTTTGCATATCTGTGACCTAGATCTCAGATCTACCCACTGTTGTTCATGTTTTGCTGAGATCCCCAAGGGGAGTGTATAAAGGAGCCTATCTTGTATACATATCTGAAATAGATCTATTATTTTGTGTATAGATCTAACCTAGATCTGAGTTGTAATATACTGCATGCTTCAAAAATGAAAATAACACTTTCAAGCTTATTTTTCCATTTCATGTTAATGTAGTAGCTCATTTTAAGGCTTTTGTCTTGTACATTCTTTCTATTTCTGTTATACACTGTACAAGTTGCATTGTAGATCTAATTTGCTGATGTATAGCCGAAATATGAACCTTCATGTTGACCTCATTCTTATAAATTGACAAACTGCATTATTCCTGAAGAATTCCTTGCATATAGCTACAACCCCTCTCTTTGGGTGTTTTTCAGTTAGAATAGGTTGTGTGAGATCTGTTTAACCCACATAGTTTGATTTGTTTTTTCTCATCTTTTGCATTTAGATCTTAGATGAGCTGATCTAAGGGATCCAGGAGATGTAAACTGATTTCAGTGCACTAGATTCTCAGGGGTGCGTTATTTCAACAGGCTTGCTGTGTGATTCCAATTTTGGGATATTATAGATACCACTTATTATTTTACTTCATAATGGTTGCAGGTAATTTTTTTAAAATTAAAGGGATGGGTGTGTTTTGAAATGATGCTAAAAACACAAATATCCCCATGGATGTCCGGTGGTATTATTTGCTGACAAATTGACATGAGAATGATGATAATCCCTCAGCTTTTCCATGAATATACCCATCAAATTGGTGAAAAATGAGTGATCAATTGCTCAAACACAGGAATCTTCTGTAAATTCCACCCCCAAACTGGGTTATGAGACCACAGGGATGAATGATGGTTGTTGGATTTATTTCTCATCCATCCCAACCCCCAATACTAAAACGAATAGCCACAACCAGGCACCAACAATTATTTCCCTCATTGAAAGCTTATTTAGGTATCTCACCCTAACGTTCAAACATTGAAAAACCTATTCCACTTAGAAAAATACAACACAAGGTCATGATCTCCATTGAATCCATCCCCTCTAGTTCCACAATGTTGGCATAAAGAATTTGATCTACTGGTTGCTCTTTGGGAATCCTTGAAATTCATATACCTTGGCTCATTACAATGATGAATCATACAAGTGGATAATGTGATTTCAAAGATACCTTAGCTTGTTTCTAGTTAGCATTGATTTAAACAAGTGAGTAATGAGATTCCATGTTGCTTACTCTACAACTCTCTCTTTAAGCACAATGCCTTCCTTCCAGTTCTGCCACAACCCCTCTAGCTTGGAACAGACTCACACATATTTCAAGATCATTGGCTTGTTGGGTTGGTTATGTGGAATTTCATCTATGGAGGCATGTGTTCTCTCAACATGAGGAAGATTGTAATAATGACAAGGACATAACCTCTCCAAGAAAAAGTAGCTTATGTCTCCCATGCATGAGGATCATGTGTCTTCCATATAAAATTTTGAGTTTGGACTTGGAACATATGATCAACAGGGTAGGTGAAAGATATTTTAATATAGCATGGTTAAAATATAGAACCTCTACAAGCAACACATGGAAAAAATGATATATTAGGTTATAAGAGGCACCCCATCCCTTGATAAGAAATCCCATGTGATGTTGTCATTTGGGGTTTCAAGATAACTCATCCTAGATTTTTACGTAACTCCCTTATACTAGCTCCATGTAGAGGGGCCATATTTTCCATACAGAGAGACATCCCCTAGACCCAATCTATCTCTTTTACCCAACTTTCTATCCAGAGCCCGAGATGGTAAGATAGATTCCCTTTCAACTTTAGAGGAATACCCTTTATTTGATAGTGGGCATTCGATCCATTAAGGCTTACCCTATACTTGGCTCCAGAGCTTTGTATTTATTCTTCTTAGCATTGTGATAGCCATGCTTAGATATTTTTAAGTAGGACCAATTATAGATTTTATAGGGGTGTCCTTTGAAATCCAAATTTGTACTTCTACTTATGAATTGAGCAGTGTTGTTGATGTAATTTTGGTCATTTTTTGGACATTAAGTAACCTATCTTACCTTCCCAAGGACTCGCTTTACTCTTCGATTCTTGGATTAAACTCCTGTGTTTCTCCTCAAGGAATATTTTTGGAGGTTATTATATTATTTATTATACTTTGGTTTTATAACAGTTAAGCATAACATCAAAATCTAGCTTGCTTGCCATTTGGACTCATGACCATTCAATAGTGGGGCCTTTTCCTTCGGTTTCGAGCTAAAAAAATTTGCAAAGCATGTTCACATTCTACAATATGGGGTCATTAAAATTCAACCCTATTGGATTGACACAATTGTCATAAAACACTGCATTGCAAATAATACATGATTTAATCTTTTATAATCCAGGGTTTAAAACTGAAACCTTAAATTCTCCAGGTCATAAATTCACTTACAAACGCTGATGGTGGGCATTTTCTGTCTAGACTGTTGGAAAGATCTTGAAAAAGAAAAATTTACATTGTTGTTGGTCATTTGTATTTGTGATTTTGAATTAACTCTTTTGCTTCATTAGAATTAAGTCCATTTTGTATTGGCAGATAATTGAACACATTGTTTTTTTCCAAATTTTTGTAATCTTAAAGTGAACTAATTACTGTATTATTGTTTGGTGCTCACTGCTGAAAATAGATACTCTTACTGTTATAAATTTCAATTTTTTTTTATTTTTTGGTTGCTTCCATGTTTTGAGTGTGGACTTGTGAAATTCCAAATCGCGTGTTGCTTTATGTGAAGGGGATATATACATATATTTTTTCTTTTCCACTGTGGTTCCCTGGAGACCCGTGTTACATTTGCACAGAAGTTTAGATATTATTCAGATATCTAAAATTTTGAGTTTCTAATTTGAATATTAACGTGATAAAGGAAAGACAAAGTTCCCAATTATAAAGGGTCACCCAACAACAACAACATTGAGATTTTTCTTTCATTTAACCTGTAACATATTGCATCTCTCTCATCAATTCTCTTCTTCCATATGCTATCCACTTATGACATTTCCTTTGCAGTATTTGGTGCATTTGAGAGTTATAGGTCATTTGTAGGCTATAAATGTCTTCAGAGTTTCAATTCTAATTCAGTATTCAACTAAACATATTAAGTCTCTTATAACTATTTTTCCCTCCACCCAATTTTCATAACTTGCATAACCATTAGGTAGAGAGCTGCAACTTTGATGATGTTTTTTTTTTTTAGTAAAAGATTTTCGAGACTTTAATTTATTAAAATTTGTATAATTGACGATCTATAAAGTTTCAATATATAATTTTTAGAAGTCTAATTCTTTAAAGGGTGCTAGCTCAATGGAAGAGTACCTACTTTACAAGTAGGTGGTTGGTGGTTCGATTCCATCATGCCCTGATATTTATATGGAATGACGACAATCAATTTTTTATGATGGAGGCTCTTTTGACCATCACTAATGAGCTTATAGTGACATTTTTCGACCCTCACCAAAATATGAAATGGTGACGGTCAATGCACGTCACCATATATACACTTCAATAGTGACGACCAAGAAAGGTCCATCACCATAAATCATTTTTTTTTAATATGAAATGACGAGGGTCATTGTTTGTAATTATATTCATTATTTGTGATAGACCTTGATGTCACCAATGAGATTATGATGACATTTTTTGACCCTCACCAAAATATGAAATGATGACGGTCAACAAACACCACCATATATACACATCAATAGTGACGACCAAGAAAGTTCTATCACCATAAATCGTTGTTGTTGATATGAAATCGTGAGGATCATTTTTCTCATTATAGTCATTATTTGTGACATACCTTGAATGTCACAACAACACATACTTTCGGCGACGCCACCTTTGGTAACATTCAGTTTTTTGGTGACAGAGGCTATTTTCCATCACCACTGCTCATATGAAATGGTGACCGTCACTATCCATCATTATACATCATTATTGGTGATGGATCTTAAATGTCACCACAACCCCTACACTTTCGGCGATGCCACCTTTGGTGATGTTCAGTTTTTGGTGACAAATTCTCTTTTGACCCTCACAAATGAGCTTATGGTGGCATTTTTCACCCCTCACCAATGTCTTTTTTTCTTGTAGTGATATATATATATATATATATATATATATATATATATATATATATATATATATATATATATATATAATAACAAATTTAATATTGTATTAATATAAAGTTATTAACCCACGGATGCGAGTGCTGGCAGAGTTAATGAGGATGATGGGATGGAGTTCAACCGGACGAGAGGCCACCTGCCTTCTCGCATGGGACCAACGCGCCCACCTGATCGCAGTTAATTCACCCCGCTTGCTCTTTATGGCATTAACCATGGAGGCACATTTCGATATGAAGGTTGGCGCTCGAGGCAGTCTCGACTGCAGCAACAGCATTTCGTATCAGGTTAACTGGTTCAGTCATTCAATGTTGAGGTCAGATTGTTGCAGGGGTAAGCTGTTATATGTTATGGCTCCTCTCTCCCCTGCGTCGGTGAATTGGTGGTGCAATTCTGTTGCAGGCAAAGCCAGCGAGTGCACCATCACTGGGAAATGTAGTCGCAACACTTGCTGCTTGGAGCCGGATGACAGTCTACACATCTCTCTTTCGGGTTCTTGCATGTGGGCCATGGTTGTTCTAAGCATTCCTCCTTTGCTACACCCTGTCAACTCTCCGGCTCTCTAGAGCTTCAGTTCAAATTCGGCTGCAAGCATGCCTAGGCTACGGTAGAGGATGCGTTGCAGACGGGGGTCCTCTCGCAGTGCCAGGAGGCGTTCGCCGTCCTCTTCCAGCTCGCCTTCCGAAATCTCTTCTCCCTCAGAGAGCCTCCCTCGTCTCCTCCATGGATGCCTGCTCCGTTCTGGCCGTAGGCTTGACTCTACCTCTGGCGACGCGCTGCTTGCACAGTCCCACACTGCTCTCCTCTCTTTTGATTGCGCGCTCAACAGGCCGAGAGTCACTGTGGCCATTTCTGCTGTCTTTTTGGAGGAACCCCAGCCTGAGAATTTGTCGGAAGAGCAGGGTCCTGTCGAGGGCGCAAACGTGGACGCAGCGCAACAAGGTTCAAGGGGCCAGCCCAGCGGGAGCAAAGAGATTCTGCAGGAGAATTCAGGTTGCGATCAGGAAAATTTGATGGAAACTCCTTCAGCGTTCCACTCCAATGCAGAACTCTCCAATGATTGTGGCGAACCGGAAGATTATGGATGCAGGATCGAGGAGGTTGCTCCTGATGAGTAATTCAACTCTCTTTTTATGTTTCTCATGCTATTTCTCTGCCCTCTCTGAGGGCGTGTTATGTTGTTTTAATGTTTACTACAGTTATGGTCCAGTTTTTGTTAGTGACCATCTTCAAAATTTACAGTGGTCCAGTTTTTGTCATGGTCCAGTCTTACTGTTATCTACTGTCAATGTTCCAAGTTTTTGTCAAACACAATCTAGTTCGATCCTCTGCGTGGGATGTTTTCAGTGGGTGGCTCTTCAGGCTCGTTTCCCTCCCGCAGGGCAGCCAAACACTATTCTCTGTCTGTTTAAATTGCCTCCACGAAGGCACTGCTAAGGCTTCAGCCTGATGTACTATATTTTTACTGTTAATAGAATACTTTAACTTAGAGAAAAAAAAATATAAAGTTATTAAATTTAATAAATTTTAATATTATTGTTAGGATTAATAATTCTTCTTTTTGCATGGAATATTATTATTTTGGTTCATGGTATTTCGTCCATAGGCTTAAAATATAATTAGATATTGATATATACTCTTATTTGATATATTTTTATTTATTTACCTTACTTTGTTATACCTCTTTTATAAATATGGTATTTGGCCCATGGTATTGATAATCATTTTTCCCATGGTATTTGGCCCATAGGCTTCACCTAAATAAAACTTATTTTTGAGTTTTTGTAAATATAAAAAGGTTTATGGAGTTAATATAAAATAGTTTTTATCTATTTACCACACCTCTAGTTTATTTATATTTTTAGTTATTTACCATACCTTTAGACTAAGTATAAAAATAAGTTGTATTTATTTACCATACCTCTCGTTTATTTATACTTTTATTTATTTACCATATCCCTTTTTTGAGTGTTCTTAAACTCTTCATATTTTAAATTTATATTCTTTAAATTTATTGTTAATTGTTTATTTATATGGTTTGTAATTTATTTTCAAAGCCGACATTATTTATATTTTATTTACTATATATATATTGGCTTCAGACATACTTACACATCGGGGTCATACTAGCCTTACACTAAACAATGCACACTATTAATCCAATGACTATTAACGTACCATCATACATCTAATGATATCAAATCATAAATCAAAATATACATTGAAATCAGCGCATCTAATGCAAGCAATCAAATAAGATTAGAAAACAACATCTACAGTTAAATCAACCCACCTAATGGAAGTAATCAAATAGGATTAGGAATCAACATGTACACTCCAATCAATGTATCTAGTGGAAGTAGAAAAATATGATTAAAAACCATTATCTACACTGAAATCAATACATCTAGTGCAAGCAATCAAATATAATTAGAAATCAACATCTACATTGAAATTAATTCATCTATTGCAAGCAATCAAATGGGATTAGAAATCACCATCTACCCTGAAATAAATGCATTTAGTGCAACAAATCAAATAGGATTAGAAATCATTTACATTGAAATCAATGCATCTAGTACAAGTAATTAAATATCATTATAAATCAACATATACACTAAAACTAATGCATCTAGTGCAAGCAATCAAATAGGATTATGAATCAATATATACTCTAAAATAAATGCATCCAATGCAAGAAATATTCTTCCCTATGTCTCCCATCCATCGATATCTATATCTCCCTCCATCTCTCCTTCTTTGTCTCTTTATCGTACCCCGCAAAACACACACACTCTCTCACTCCATATCTATCAATCTCTCTATCCATCCCTCCTTGTCTCCATTTATCTCTTCTTTATCTTCACCTTCCATGTATATCTATATCTCCCTCTATCTCTCTATATCAACTCCAAAAAATACACTATCTTTTTCCAATCTATCTATCTATCTATCAGTCACTCCTCCTTTCTCCAATTTATTTATCTATGAGTCCCTCCTGCTATCTTCTTTCCCTATCTCTCTATCTTCCTTATCACTCCCTCTCTCTCTCTCTTTTCAAATTTCACTCTCTATGTCTTTATTCTTACCTCCCTCTCTCTCCCCCTCCATATCCATCTCTCTTTCCCTACCTCTGTTCACACTCTCTTCCTTTATCTCCCACCTCTCCCTCTCTTGATCTCCACTTTCCAACTTTTTTACTATATTCCTCTATCTCTCCTTCTCTCCCCCCTTCTCTCCATATCTTCTCGTTTCTATCTCTATCTCACTCTAAAACATACACATAGTCTCTCTCCATATTTCCCTTATCACTCCCTCTCTCTCTCAACTACTCACCGTTTATGTATTTCTTATTCTCTCCCACTCTCCCCATCCAAGTCCTTCTCTCTATCCCTCCCTACCCCCCATCCAAATCCATCTCTCTATTGCTACCTCTCTCCTCCTCTCTTTCAAGTCCCCTCTGTTTTACTTCCTATCTCTCCCACTCTCTCTCTCTCTCTCTCTCTCTCTCTCCCCTACAATCCTCTTTCTTCCCCCATCACTCTCTTCCTCTCTCTCAAGTCCTCTCTCCCCGCCTTGCCCCCCCCCCCACCCCCCTGATCAATATCTCTCTCTCACTCTCTCTCTTACCACATCACTCTATCTCTCTCTCCAACAATGTTACTATATCCCTCCCTTTATCCTCCTCTCTCCTTCTCTCCCCCATTGTCTTAATCACTCCTTCTATGTCTCTTTATCTTACCCTTAACATAGATGCCCTCTCTCCACTTATCAATCTCTATCCCTTTCTTCTTCCCTCCCTCTCTCCTCCTCCTCTCCTTCTTCGTCTCTCTCCCTTTCTCTTCTACATCCCTCTCCCTTCCCCCCTTCTCCCCCTTCTCTCTCTCTCTCTCTCTCTCTCTCTCTCTCTCTCTCTCTCTACCCCAATCCTCTCTCCTTATCCCTCCCTCTCTCCTCACTACAAGAAAACGACCCTCTAGAAGATTTTTTTGAGGAACCCCTCAGAAAAATACCCGATACATAATTTTCTAGTAGAGGTTACTAGAGGAGGTTTGTGGGTGGAGGGTTTTGCAGATGTTTTCCGCTCGGTGTGCTTATCATTAAATGTCACCCCGGTGCTTTGGAACCATGAAAGAACCAATGCGTACCAAAAAATTGGCACACTGGACACCGTGCACTCTATACACACCCTCTTGGTGCGTCACAACTCTTCCGTGCTGGTTCATTATAAAACACCACGCCAAAACTGAAACCAACCGATGTGGTAGAAAGAAACCGCGCTGGTGCATCATAATACAATGCACCAAAACACAAACTAACCAGTGCATTTGTAAGAAACAGAACTGGTGCGCCTAAAAACCACATGCACCGGTAAAGGGTTAAATTAAAAAAAAATTATGGAAAAAAACCTAGATTTTTCATTTTTCTATTGCTCCTGAACTTTGAATTACCGGTGCGTGTCCTACCATAGAACGCACCAGTGCGCACAAAAAATTGGCACACCGAACATCGTGTGTGACGTACACACACCTCCGGGGCATCCTATTACTGTAACACGCTGGTACTTCACCACTCTTCCGTGCTGATGCATCAGAAAACACTGCGCCAAAACATAAATGCGTCAGTGTGTTCTTATCCAACAGCACCGGTGCGCCTATAAGCTACACGCACTAAAATAATGTTACATAAAAAAAAAAACAAGGCCAAAAAACCAGTGCTTTACGACTATTCCACACTAGTGCTTTACGTATATTCCACCCTAGTGCATCATCAAAATTTCACTCCAAAACTGAAACATCCTGGTACGATGTTAGGGAACCGCTCCAGTGCATTATAAACAATGTGCCAAATTTTTCACCACCCAGTGTGGTTGTAAGTAAGAGTACCGGTGCGCCTATAAAACCCTGTGCACTAGAACAGGGTTAAATAAAAAAAAATTACAGTTAAAAAGCCTTATTTTTCACTTTCCTCAGTGCTCCAGAGCTCTCAAGCACCAGTGCCATTTCCCCTTCTCTGAGCCACCCTAACATCGATGTTCTAATTACACCCATTGCACGCACTGCTACTCTGCATTGGCCACCATTCTCCAGCTTGCATTTTGAAAAACGGTCGAAAAATTTTCTTCTGCAAATTTTATAGCCAATATTCCTCCTCGACAGCGAAAAGTACAAGAATTTTTCTATTTTTTCCATAATTAAGCCTTTTAGCGGATTAGAAATTGAAATAACCTTTAAAATGATCATTAAAAAAGAAAAAAATAATAATTGTCACGTGGTGCGCTAGAGCTGTTCAGCTCACAACGGATAGTGTTGCTACCTGTAAAATTTACAGGTCGCACCGCCACCGGTGCTAACGGTATCCACACCGTTTCCAGGGCGGTATTGAAAGGGACCCTGAATAATTTTAAACTAAATAAATAAGACAAAAGGCAGTGCGCTCATTTATCTAGGTGCACCATTGACCACGGGAATCACAGTTCGGTGCATTGACGGAATTATCTTCCTCGGTGTATGTCAGCACACCGCATTCTGGATTTTGAGAGGGTCAATGGTGCAGCGGGGTAAAAAACCACACCGTCGATTATGTAATTGTGATGAAGTTGGTGCGCTTACATGAATATACGCTTCAAGGCATATATTTCAGTTAGCATACCACTATTTTGAACTTCGATATAGTCAACGATGCTTGAAAAATTGACAGTTTCACTAAGGCCAGTGTGTTTTATTTCATTAGGGGCACCGGCACCGGTGCACTACAATTTGAGGATGCACCATCACCAGTGCGTGACTCTTTTTATGGCACACCGACTTATCTGTTTGTTTTTTTTCAAAATATATATATATATATATATATATATATATATATATATGGATATTCCTAAATAAATGTGTTTTAATAATAAAAAAATTATTTAATATGGCAATGATTCAGAGAGAAGAGGAGGAACAACAGCAACAACAGGCTGAACAGTATGAGATGATTCGCCAATGGGAGGCCCGAGAGAGGGAGAGAGATGCATACCCTTGCCCTATTACTACAGATACCCAGGGGATCCTTAGGCAGGTAGGCCTCCTCAAGTTCTATGAGGAGGCTACTTCCCTAAAGGTCCATAGTGTGTTTTTGAGATATCTTATCTGTGGGTGGAATGCCCACTGATAGGATTTCCAAGTTGATCCTGACTAGTGGTACACACCCACCGAGGAGGATAATTATTTTATTACAGGATTATTGAGGAGAGGGGTGGATTTTCCCTCATTCCCAGACGTGCTAGCTGGTTGTGTAGTAGGGATTCAGTTAGTTTACTTCGAAAGATATATTGGAGCACATGTACTGTCTCCTTCAGAGTTTCAGGTACCTGGAGGTCAGTTATGTATAGGTGCTTTTGGTAGACAGGACGTGCAGTGCCTCTCCCTTATCATTTTGACCATTTCGCACAACACCAGTGATGGGAAACACATTAGATGCTCACTTTTATGTTATTTTGATTCTTTAGTACAACAACCACGAATTATCAGGTGGTCTACCATTTTTTTGTTGTAGTTTTATACGACCTTAGATAGATGTTGTGCTCCTGCACAAGGGAGCGTCAACTTCCGTTTTGCTTTAGAACTGTTCTATTTATTTTTTGATAGGTTCTAGAGATGAGACCTAGTTTTGTTCGACAACCTCGTAGGCCTATATTTGAGGCTCAGGTGCAGATGTGGGGGGAGATGATGCCCAAGTGGGGAGACACTATGTTTCCAGGCAGGATATCACATGACTCACTGGACTTACTAGCCAGTGTTGACGAGCTGCATCCCTTCATTATGGTCCCATGTCCTTATGCTGGATTAGATTGGTGAGGGTGTCCCAACATCCTCTTCACAAATGATGAGCTTCCAGATGATAGAAGTAATATTACTATTTTATTTATATTTATTCTAACATGTTCCTTAACATGCTTTTATAAAATTGTGTAATGAAATTGTCTAATTATTGTTGTGTACTTGTATATATTTTGCAGACATTGGCTCTTTTGATGGCGAGGAGATGCCAAATCCACCACATGATCTAGGTGTGGATCCTAATGATAACAATCAGGACATGGCTGATGCCGAGGATGATCATGATGAGGATATGTGATAGCATGAGTTATTTCACATATTGAGATGTATATTTGATGTTTGTGTTGTGATGATGTTAATGGCTGGTGCATCAGAGAGACATGCTCCTACTCATGGTGCACCGGTACCGTCTTTTGCTAGGCGCGGTCGACCTGAGAGTAGATATAGGATGGAGTGGGGCAACCAACTCTATGCATTGATTGTTGATGCGGACATCAGACCCGCTCATTACAGAGACATACAGACCGATGATGGGCTGTTACTGATGTGGAGAGGCCTTTCGTGTGACATGTATGGCCTGACGCGGTATGTCGTAGGATATACGATAGTTGTTACGCAACTGAGGAGGACTGTCTGTAGCTATAGGCATAATCGAGCAGCGACACGTGATGGACAGTCCATGAGCAGCAACTCACATGAATCTCATGATCGTTCACCTCGTGGCGCGCCTGATAAGCATGAGGCTCCACTGACATCATCTGAAAGTCATCATGGAGATGAGGCTGGACCATCGGCCATGTCTAGTCAGTAGCCTGCAGCATCCATCACCACTAGTCATGATCATGAGCAGGCTTGACCATCGACCGCTGAGGCTGCACTATTGACTGAGCAGGCATCCACTACTACTACTCATATTGATGTTGTACTACCACCAACGGATACATCCATCAGTACTAGTGATCATGATCATGAGCAGGCTTGACCATTGACTGTCGAGGCTGAACTCATCTTTACTGAGCAGGCATCCACTTGTACTGCTATTGAATGTGTTTATTAGTCGAATATGATGTTTGTACAATGGTTATCATGATCGTGATGATGTTTATTAATTAATTTAATAATAAATGACCATGATATTTATTAAATATTATGTCCTCATTGTAATTGTAATTTAAATTTTAATTGTATGTAAAATTGTAAAATTGTATTTGTATTTGTACTAATTGTAATCTTAAGTGTAATTGTATGTAAAATAGTTATTAATGTGAAATTCTAATTGTAATTGTAATTGTATGTAAAATTCTAAAATTGTAATTGTATCTGTAATTGTAATTTTAATTGAATTGTATGTAAATATTTGTAAAATTGTAATTGTAATTGTAATTGTAAATGTAATTCTATGTAAAATTGTAAATGTAATTGTATGTAAAATTTTAAAATTGTAATTGTACTTGTAAATGTAATTCTATGTAAAATTGTAAATGTAATGGTATGTGAAATTGTAATTGAATTGTATGTAAAATATTTGTAAAATTGTAATTGTAATTGTAAATGAAATTCTATGTTAAATTGTAAATGTAATTGAATGTAAAATTCTAAAATTGTAATTGTATTTGTAATTGTAATTTTAATTGAATTTTATGTAAAATAATTGTAAAATTGTAATTGTAATTGTAAATGTAATTCTATGTAAAATTGTAAATGTAATTGTATGTAAAATTTTAAAATTGTAATTGTAATTTCAATTGAATTGTATGTAAAATATTTGTAAAATTGTAATTGTTATTGTAAATGTAATTTTAGGTAAAATTGTAAATATAATTGTATGTAAAATTATAAAATTGTAATTGTATTTGTAATTATAATTTTAATTGAATTGTATGTAAAATATTTGTAAAATTGTAATTGTAATTGTAAATGTAATTCTATGTAAAATTGTAAATGTAATTTTATGTAAAATTCTAAAATTGTAATTGTATTTGTAATTGTAATTTTAATTGATTTGTAAGTAAAATATTTGTAAAATTGTAATTGTAATTGTAAATGTAATTCTATGTAAAATTGTAAATATAATTGTATGCAAAATTAAAATTGTAATTGTAATTCTAGTGGTAATACATGTATGTGAAATTAATGTAAAAGTAATTGTAATTGCATGTAAAATATTTGTAAAATTTTAATTCTATTAATGTGAAAATTTTAATTGTATTAATGTGAAATGATTTTATTAAAATAATTTCATGTACTTTATAATTATGATTATTTTATTATGATCTTACATACAAAAAAAAATAACTTTTTACATTCTGGTGCGCTTATCATCCTAACATGCACTGGTGCGTCTTATTAAGAAGACACACCGGTGCCTCACAACTCTTATGCACCGGTAACGAATAAACACAAAAAAAAAAAACACAAACACAAATTAAAAAAAAACACAACTCTATTTTCTTTAAGTGAAAAAAGCGGCAATTTGAAAAATGGGTGGCAAAATATTTTCAAAAATCTAATTTCATAAAATGATTCTTTAAATACTAAACACCTTTCATTATTTCACTATTTTTGCTAAAATTTTCAGCGAGATATTTGCAGGAGACAGACCTGGAGCAAGAGAGCACGAGGGCACTGTGGAGCAGTGAAATACGTTCGAATAGAAGTATTTAGACAATCAAAAATCAATCCTCTGGTGATTCAAACCCTGCATCATAGAATTTCAAATCATCTCGTGATTAAATTTGATTATTTTTTTTACTTTTTTCTACAGTTTTTTACTTTTTCCGCAGTTTTATCCATTTTTACCATAAACCCTTCATTTCTTTCGTTTTTTACCTTTTTTCTCCCTATTTATTTGATTTCAGAATTAGGGTTTTTCATTTTATATTGACGTCCAATCTACAGGACGACTTGCATAGTCGGATCCCAATCCATTTGGCCATTGCGTGAATTTTTGAAAAAATAGATTTTTCTTTATCGATATGCCCTGCGTACGGTACCACATCAATGTGTTGTATTATATAGTGCACCGTGCAAGTACTGTGTAGTAAAAAAATTGAAAACCTTTTTTCCAAATCTGTGCGCCAAATATGAAATAGGGCACCGGTGCTCCATTTAACTGGGCAAGCACCATATGGTATATTACACCATTTTTGTGGTGCGTTTATAATACCCCACACACCTTTAGATCTATTACACTATTTTTTGTGGTGTGTTTATAATACCCAATGCACCGTATGGTGTATTATACTGTTTTGTGGTGCGTTGTTAATATTCCCACGAACCGAATGCGGTGCAGACCTCATGAAAGGTGCATTGGTGTCTTGAGATTTATTTTCTACCTGAAAAGTTGAGAATTTATTTATAAATATATTAATGAATGATATGGTACAGGTTTCATATTGATAAAGAAATTTCTGACAAGAGATCAAGTAACAAAAATACTATTAACACATCAAGAAAAGAAAAAAAGGCAAGTTCTTTGTAAACTCTTTATAAAAAATATTATTTTTTAACTATATGTAAGTTTAACTAATATGTATTGTTTACTGTGTATCATGAAGAGCTACAAAATGATGAAGCTCGATATGATTATTTCTGATCTAGGACCAGAAGAGCGTAAAAGTTTAATGGAAAAATTGCAAAATGATGCATCAGGTGAATGAAAAAATACTATCGATCCAATATGAGTTTATTTTTTTAATTATCATTAATAATATACTTAAAATTATTAGATAACATGTGTCAAAAAATCTACTAATTCACATCTGTTTAATGTTCTACAAGGACCACCAACTGAAAAAAGGAATGTTGTTCTAAGAAAAGAAAAAAAAAATAGAACATGCAAATGAAAATGAATTGCTCCTTAGCTCATCTTGAATGGTGTTGGAAGTTAACGAAAGGGGGAAAAACTTTTACAAAAATTTGAGGGATCTAGTGGAATGAATGTATAAACGTTCTTTCCAACAACAACAACGTGCTTCAAATGTAATATGTAATCATTGAATTTTTCGATCATTAGGTACAATAAATAAACAATTTAGCATTAAATATTAATTTTCAAGAATTTTCTTGCAGAAAAGAAAAGAAAATGGAACCCATTTAGCACATAAAACAGGACAACAAGGAAGAAAAGGGTTGATCTCTAAGTTTGTGAGTAATTGTTACTTCCTTATAACAACTTAACTAGATTTAATTTTTGTATTTCTTAAGTTGTTTTACAAAAATCATCATTGAATGTCTTCAAACGGGCGCTAACATACAAAGAATAACAATAAGATGATTTGATTGAAATTGGGTTAAATATGCGTTGTGAATATATGTTGGCATATCAGAATTTAATTGTGGAATTTGTAAGCATCTATCGATCTTGTTTTACTTAGATCTGTCTATAATTAATAGAACAAAAACATCTTTTATATTAAATATATGATTTGTTATGGGGTATAAAACTTGCAGGAAACAAAGTATGGAACTGCACCAACAGATGAAACTTTGAAATATGGCATGGTACATGGTTTTGAAAGAATGTGTATAGTTTATGAGTCAATTGTTGCTCTGGTATGCCATTTTTATTTTCAATTTACATTGATGTATATTATTTAATATTGCAATTTTCATTATTATCACCAATGTATATACACTCATTTCAGTTTATTTTTGTGTTCATAGATTGAAGGTGAAGAAGAAGAAGAAGACAATCAATGCCGTGAACACAACATTCTTGAAAATAACCCAAGTCATGGAAGTAGCTCTAGCAGTAACAACAGTTCAAGCGAAGAATGATGATCACTATGTTTGGATATCAAAGCAAGGCGTTTTATTTTTTGAAATATGTCTTTGAAATCAAACATTTTTTTTAATGTAATGGACATAGTGTCCCAATTGAAAGAAAAAAGGATACAAATAATTGTCCCATTTTGTATGATAAAGACTGTCTTATTCATATATGTGTGTGTGTGTGTGTGTGTGTGTGTGTGTGTGTGTGTTATAATTTATTCTATTGCATTCTCCATAGTCGTTTTCAAATGCACTAATAAAAATTTAATTCATATGAATATTGTTATAAGATATATATGTGTCGACTTTTGATGAATAATGAATTTTTAAAAACCACAATAATTTTGATATGATATAACAAATTAATCCAAATAGCACAGTCAAATGCATTAATAAAAATGTAATTAATATGAATATTGTTATAAGATGTGTCGACTTTTGATGAATAATAAATTTTAAAAAATCACAATAATTGGACTGCCATAGGTCGACGTTTCTAAAAAAACAAAATGAAAACTAGTGCGTGTCAGTAACTATCAACTGGTGTGTTTATGTGTATATATGCACTGGTGCCTATACACACTCGTGCATTTATGATCTATGGGCACCGCAAAAATACCAATGCTAATTATAAATATCAGTGCGTTTGTGGGATAGTGCATACCGTGGCATTTATGTATCTATAAGCACCGGTGCATTTGTACGATCCATGTGCACCGCACGAATACCAATACCAATTATAAATCTTGGTTCCTTTCTGTGATACGGCGCACCAGTGGATCATAAAGGTATACGCACCAGTGCGTTGATACGACTTATGGGCACCGCTCAAATCCCAAGACCAATTAGAATGGCCCCATGTGTTGTATCACCAAAACTACGTCCGATGTTGTTTTACACCTTAACGGCCCAGAGCATTCTCTTTTGACCGCCCCAGGGCTCTGTCTACAGGTATGCATCGGTGTGTTAAATCCTGATTAGCGCACCGATGAAAAAAAACATCCGTAATAACCTCCAGTTGCCCATTTTTTAGTTGTGTTGAATTTCCGTTAAAAGCTCTGCCAAAACCTCCATTCCCAGAAATGGATGTGGTAGCATATGTTTTTTTTACAGCTTTGGCCAATTTTATAACACTAAAAACCTCCTTTATAACCTCCGGTAGAGGGTCTTTTCCTTGTAGTGCATTTTCTCTCTCTCTCTCTACCCTCCTATCCTCCCTCCTTCTCTCTCTCCCACCTCCATATTTATGTCTCACTCTCCCTTTGTTACCCTTCTCTACCTCTCTCACTACTCTCCCTCTCTCTCTCTCTCTTCATACCTCCTCTACCCTCTCCTTTGATTTATCTGCATCTCTCCCTTGCCACTCCCCCTATTTCTCCACCTCTATCATATCTCTTTGTTCTTCCCTCCCATATATATCTAGGGTTAATATATATATCACGATATATTAATATATATTATAATATAACAAATTTAATATTGTATTAATCCAAAATCATTAAATTTAATAATATTAATATTATAATATATCAATATGAATATTAGATTTAACAACAATAATATTATTAATATTAATATTAATAATTTAATATTAATGTGACGGTTAATAATGTTTTTTTTGCATGGTATTAACAATAATTTGGTCCATGATATTTGGGCCATATACTTGATATATAATTAGATGTTTATTTCTAATCCTAATTGATATATTTTTATTTATTTACCTCGTCTCTTTATACATTTTTGATAGTTATTTATTTACCATACCTCTTTTATAAATATGGTATTTGGCCCATGGTATTAATAATAATGTGTCCCATGGTATTTGGCCCATGGTATTAATAATAATGTGTCCCATGGTATTTGGCCCATGGCATTTGTCTCATGGTATTAATAATAATTTGTCCCATGGTATTTGGCTCATAGCCTTCACCTAAATAAAACCATTTTTATATTTATTTACCATATTTATGGTAAGTATAAAAATAGATTTATTTATTTACCATATCTCTAATTTATTTATATTTCTATTTATTTACCATATCTCTTTTTCATGTTTATAAACCTCTTCATGTTTTAATAAATTTATATTTTAATGAATTTTTAATTGTTTATTTATATGACTTTGTAAATTATTGTTTAAGCCAACATTATTTAGATTTTATTTTTAAAATTTTCTTTAGTTTTTCTTTGGCTTCTGACATACTTACGCATCAGATTCATACTAGGTTGTAAAATGGTCCAGAATAAATAAAAACTATACTCTTTCAAATTAATACAATGTTAATATATTTACCATTTTCCTAATTTTAAATAACATTGACCTTTTTTTGATTTTTTTTTTAAATTTTAAATATATCAAAAATTTAAATTAATTTTTACCATATTTAACTTTAACCATTTTTTTTTCCTGAGTAAGACTAAATCTATTAAGTAAAGAAATATAGTACAATCAGAGCTTGCATAAAAGCGAAGCAAGAGAGCAGGGGAGCCGGAAATGATAGACTATCAACCTCGGCCCCCATGAATATCCATGACATAAGCAAAAATAATAGAAAGTACATAAAGTCGAGAACTAGACTAGGGAGTCGACCCAGAATGGGTGGATTCTCCCAATCGACATTTTTTCCCTTTCTTTTTACTGACTGTGACCCAGCCATTGAGAGTTGGCTGGACGGGAACCCCCTGTAAACTAATCTGCGCAGAAGGAGGTGTCTCCTTATCTGAATCTGAGGATGACGACTCATGAGTGCGCTTCTGCGAAGTCGGAGGAGTCGTGGGATCCGCCGGGCGAGCTGGTGGCGCATCCCTAGGGGGGTTCTGATTCTCCTCTTTCACCTCTATATCCTCCTTGTCAAAGCTAGAAAAATCTATGTCCTCCATTGGAGGTCTATCACAGGGTTTCCAATTCTCGGATTTGGATTTGTGCGGGATGTTCCTCTTTTTGTCGAGAAACGTCCCACAAGAGTTCTGAAGATGCCCAGTCTGATGGCAGTGGCGACATCTGAAAGCAGTATTCTCATAGTCTAAAGTTTACGTCCAATGAAAGTCCCCAACTTTGAGTTTGAGCTGATCAGGCAGCCCTTTACTAATGTCTATTTCTGTGCATATTCTGCCATAAGTGTATATTCCTTTCTCTCCTCGAGAGGTGTCTGTTGCCAAGAAGCGGCCTAATGTATCCCCAATTCCTTGGAAGACAGCGAAATGCCACGGATGAGCAGGGAGATTTGGAAGACGGACCCAGATGGGCAGCTTGGTGATGACAGCCGATGAGGGATCGAAATCAGGGAACCAGGGGGTGAGGAAAAGACCCGCTGATCCCCAGAACCAAGGGCCTCCTGTTAAGGCTTTCTTGTAGTCATCGCTGAAGGCAAATGCAACAATGAAGAAGTCTTTCGAGCAGAAGAAGACCTTGCAGTTTTTGGTCCAGTTGGAGTGAAGCCACTGATAAAGATCGGCCGTACGAGGCCATAGACCGTTAAATCTGTAGATGATAGCTGTTTCTGTAAACGTCTGGTATTGATCATCCAGAGATGGATGAGAGATTTCAATGGAGGGAGTGTCCTCCATTTTATCCACCAGGAAAGGCTTGGGAGCCTCTGCTGGTTTGACAGACTGTGGTTGGGCAGCGTCTTTGCGGACTGCATCTTTATAAGAGAAAGAAGGGGCAGCGAAGGTCTGCCCAATGGAACCCCCTCTTAAATGAAAGGTAGATACAACAGAAGCATCTTTAAAAATGCTGTAAAAAGATAGGATGTGGGGATTCATAAGTTGCTTACCCTTATAAAGCAGTCTTAGGTAGGAGGAGGGGATCCCCAGACGGCGCTTCAGTTTTTGTAGAAGGTCATGTACAAGATTTGCTGAGCTTACCCATAACATCGTTGTCTTGCCCGAAATTTTGACTTGGATCTGAAAAGAGTGTGTTTCTTCAGGCATATCTGATTGGATTGGGATAGGAGACTGCTTCCAACAAATAGTAAACCGATCCATGTCCAGATTTGGAATCAGATCAAGCGGACTCGGTAAGCATATCCGCTGCATGCGTTTGGGAGAGAAGAAATCTGTCAGATCTGCAATGTCTCCTCTGCCCACATTGTGAGCAGCTATAGAGTCGGCGACGTTAGAGCTGACTAGAACGTTAGCCAGGAAAGCAGCCACACAAGAGGCTGCAACATCAGTGCCCAGGGAACCATCCTTGCGCGAGGGTTTGAATGGGTTTGAAGCTTGCTGATTCAAAACTGCTACCCTGACGATGAGAATGGCTATCTTTGGCTTCGCTACAAGCGTTGAGGTGTGGCTAACATCCGTGAAGGCGACGGCTCCAAAACCGTCTGAAGCATTTTCAGGAGGTGTTGCCGCCCAGCCGTCGGCGCTGTAACCTCCGGGTATACTCCTGAGCTGAAGCATGCATTCGCGCAGGTTCCAGTCTTCGGTCTGGAGCATGAAAAGAAGGCGGCCAGCCCTCAGCATGGCCGGGTCGACGCAGACTTGAGAAACCTCATTGTAAACCCTAATAGCCTCTTTCGCCATCGCAGCTCCCGACTTAAACACTCTTTCCAACTTTAACCATTTTATTAATTTTTAATACCTACTAAATTAATTGAAAAATAAAAAACTTTTAGATAAGTGTGGAAACTATATAGAAAAAAATTAAATAATTAAAAAAATAAAAATAAAAATTGATATTTAATATTTATAATAAATATAAAATAATTTATAATAAAATGTAAGACACTCCATATCATGAGCGGAATCATTGTTATTATCTACCTTGAAACTCGAAGACCTTTCCCACGGTTATTTGTTGTTTTATTTTTATTTATATATTTTTTTAGTTATGTTTTTTAAATTTTTATTGATTTCATTTTTAAGGAGTTGTTTACGGAAGGGATGCGTATTTTTTTTTGTCCGAATTTAGTAAAAGAAAATTAAAAAAATAGATAATTATAATATTCGAATTATATTTTTGAATATAACTCCATCTCATTTTAAAAAAATCTTTGTCTAGACTTTTCATAAGTTATCATATGAGTGTTTTTTTACACTACGGCCATTTTTGAAACAAGGCGCAATTGCTAGCGAGGATCTCGGATGTGAGGTGCATTAAATACCACTTTGAATTCGGAAGGATAAAACCCTAGGCTCAACCCTTGATTACGGACAATCTAATTGCGATCTACAGTAAGAGAACTGTAATTTCAGCCACAGTGCCGATCAAGACGCAGAGAACTGCAAGACATTGCCGTAGGGTACTCAAGAAATGTCTAGAGAATCCAGGTGGAGCAACCCATTTGCTAAGCAATTTGCTGGTTGATGTGAAATTTTATTAAGAACTATCTTGCCAATTACTCATTGTATTAATAGAATTAATGGTATTGCAGGAGCCAGAACCAGCCTACCCGTGATCATAGAGCAAACAGGCCATGCCCTCCGGCGGCGCCGCGAGAGGATCAGTGCTGGGCTGCCGGAGATATTGAAGGTGGAACAGCGAAAAGGAGGGAGGAATACAAAAAATGTGATGGTCTCAGACAAGAAAATGAAAATACCCAGGCTGTTAGATCATTGACTCCAACCACTGCTGCGCCGCCAGCAGGTTTCGGAGACCAGAATTGGGAGAACCCTTCCTCAAAGGAGGGATTGGCTGGCAGAGATATTGCAACAGCGAAAAGCGGGGAGGAATACAAAGAATCTGGCGGTCTCGGACAAGAAAATGAAAATCCCGAGGCAGCTAGGGCAGAGTACATCTTCCTGCCTCCAGATATTAGGACAGAGTACATATTCCTGCCTCCAACCATTGTTGCTCCGCCTGCTCAATCCACCCGGCCTGGTGCCTCACAATGTGCCTCAGTGAGGACATTGCCTCCAACCAGTGTTGCTCCGCCTGCTCAATCCACCTGGCCTGATAGATCATTGCCTGTTGCAGTTAAGACACAGTACAACTGCCCTGTTAGATCATTGCCTCCAACAACTCTTGCTCCGCCTGCTCAATCCACCTGTCCTGGTACCTCATATAGAGGTGCATACACCACCGAAAACAGAGGTATATTTCGGGTGAAATATTATGCATCAGATTTTTACACATGGGCTTATCTCTTTTAGTTAAAATTTTTCCATCATAGAATTTTTTTGGTAAAAATTTCTATTCTAAAATTTAGATATATTGATATTTATATTCTATTCTAAAATTTAGATATATTGATATTTATAGTTAATTGGAGTAGTAAATTTAAAATTTAGATATATTGATATTTATAGTTAATTGGAGTAGTAAATTTATTGATGGTTTTTTGTTTTAATTTTACTTCTTCAGCATTACTAGATTCAATGAGTACTAAATAAATTGTTCAGAAATTAGTTAGTTAAAACTGTCTCTCAAAATAACTTACTTAACCGAATTGAATCTCAAAATAAATAATGGCAAAATATCAATTAATTTAAACTAACTTATAAGCTCATTAAGGTAACGTGATTTGAATTACATATTAGTAAATTTGTCCTTGAACTGTATTGATATTGTTTATTTTAGAGCGAATTTTCCATAAATTCGACCCCTCCAAAAGAACTAACTGTATCGGATTGTCAGAGGTTTCTGTTTCACTTATTATTTGGTAAAGTTTTCAAGGTCAGAGCAATTAGATTTAGGCATAGAGTTGTATAAAAGATTTATGGAGAATTTTAGGTGTTGTTGCAGATAGTTTTTTAAAGTTTTTTTTTTTTTTTTTTTGGCCTAGTTGTGTTTAGTGAAATTTTATAGGTGTTATTGCAGATAGTTTTTAAAAGTTTTTTTTTTTTTTTTCCTAGTTGTGTCAGTGAGATTTTATAAAAGTTATTTTAGTTTTTCTAAATAATGAAGAAATGTATTGAAATTTTTTAATAGTTTGTCTGTGTATAATGGAAATATTCTAGAGTTTTTTAAGATATTAAATTTATATATACAATAAAAAAAAACCAATTTAAATAACACAAATCAAAATTAAAATTTTCAACATTTCAAATTCAATGAAATTTAACTAGGTCTAACTTCACTGTCTCGTTGGGGATTCTATAAATGTGCCGAAAGTGTCGTCAATTCTGCAATTTATCGGATGCATTTTTCTCAGAGTCGCCCTTGCATGAAATATCCGAAATGTTCGTTTAGAGCAGCTAGTTTAATCTATGTGTATCTTGCATATTTAAACTCATGCAGTTAAACGGAAACGACCTGTTGGGAATGAAGCTGCCTCTGCAAAACCTCACCGGTGCAGGTTCTGTACGGCATCTTTTCCCACAAGGCAATCACTTTCAGGACACATGCGTGTCCATGGCCAAGGTAAAACGTTGCTCCCATGAGTAATATTTTTGCAGTTGAATGTACCAAAGAATTCAAACGTTTCTAGCAGCTGTAGTTTGTGTGAATTCATGGATTGCAGAAGATGAGGAATACATGGAATCCAAAAGAAAATGTGATGTGGATGCCTGACGTTGTGATTCTAATATATCAAGATTCAGCTTAATATTTCTCTCACAATGAGCATGCAGATGAACAAAATGAGTTTGCAGAAAGACAAGACGAGGTTGGAGGACAAATGAGTGACGATTGCTTGCTCCCATCTTTCGAATGCAGGTTCTGCCCGAAAATTTTCTGCACTCCTCGTGGGCGTGGAGGACACATGAAGCAACATAGCCAAGGTAAAACGTTGCTTCCATGAATGAATTTTTTGCAAGTTGAATTTACCAAAGAATTCAAACGTTTCCAGCAGCCGTGGTTTGTGTGAATGCATGGATTGCACACGATTAAGAATGGATGGAATCGAAAAGATTAAGATGAACATGCCTGAGGTTGTGATTCTAATATAACAACCTGTCTCATTCAATCAAGATTCATCATATGTCTCTTTCAATCGAGATGCATGAGGTTGTGATTCTAATATAACAAGATGTCTCTTTCAATGAAGATTCTTCATATGTCTCTTTCAATCGAAGATTCATCAGATCTCAATTATATTTCTTTCACAATGAACATGCAGAAATGAGAGAGGAGAAGTTGGATCGTGAACGCAACCGTCCAGAGTCAAAAGGACAGCTGTCCCAATCTATGATGTAAGCCATCTATTTTCAATTTGATCCTTTTTTAAATAGTTTACACAGTTCAATCCGATAGATTATTTTTCTTTTCATGGAAATGGGCAGCCACAGCAATGGTACTCCATCTCAAATTCAATCACAATTCGTTGGAACCCCAACGCTTCCTCCCTCGTCACTTCAATCTCAACTTACAGCACCTCAGGCACAACAGGGACAGTATCATCATACCCCAAATATGAGGGTTGTGGACTTGAATGTGGACTTGTGGCAAGTCGAAGATTTTGGAAAACCAGAGGACTTGGCAATTCGCCCACAATGCAATACCTTTGACTTGAATGCGGACTTGTGGCGATCCCTAGATTCTGGAAAACCAGAGGGCTTGGCAGCCATTAATATCCAGAACCGACCACTTGGTGCAAAAACCACGTGGTGCAACCGGCCAGATATGGTGCCAACGACATCAACCGGAACTACCCAGGACCCTCAACCTCATCATGATCAGCTTCAGCTTATGCATTCTGATCCAAAGTCAGGCGTTGGAGCAAGCATGCAAAGAAACTACCTTTATTCATTGGAACAAGGCATGGCATCATCCTCATCAACTGTCGCTGTCACACAAGAGGGATTCAATCCAAGCTTTCAACTCCATCAGCAGCATTCGGATCCAAACTCAAGTGTTGGACAAGGCATGGCATCATCGTCATCATCACCTGTCGCTGTCACACAAGGGGTATTCAATCCAAGCATTCAACGCCAGAATCCTGCAAGCCCCACAAGAAATTCAAGAGTCAATCAAGAGTCTAGGCTGGCTAATGTTTCTGGTACTTTCAGAGGCAATATAGCACAGCCTTCTCAATTTCGGCTTTCACTAGGATGCAACTATCAGAATGATATAAATGCAGTTGCAAGGGAAGTTATTAATGTGTCGTCGTCATTTTCCAATTCCGACATTGACAGAAGCAGTAGCAGTGAGTGATTGGAATAAAAGGAATCTACAAATTTATGTACACGAGATTGATTTGAATCCATCCATAAGTGACGGTAATGATTTGTGTCCATCATCAGTTATGACTAATAATAATATTGAGTTTCCTAGCAACCATACTAAATTTACTTGTCGTAGCAAAGATATTTGATTATACTTGCATTTTTACAATTTTACAGAGGTATCAAATGGAAAACATACCAAGTAAATGGATAACATGCTAGGTTGAGGAATTTTTAAGTATATTACGGGTTTTGGTTCTTGTAGATAGGTTTCAGGCTGAGAGCAGGGATGGAATTCGATTGGCAAATTGTTTGTTATGAAATGATTTGTTTGTTAAATGTAGTTAAAAATATTGTTAAATCTTTTAAGATCTTTTCCCATAGTAACTATGAAAAATAGAAACTCTAGTCATTCAATTCTTTTTATACAAATTTATATATCCATGGTTATAATTTTAGTATTATATATCCATGGTTATAATTTTAGTATTTTTTTCTTAAAAATATATATTTATTAACAAAATTTTAATAATAGATTTTTTAACAAAGTTTTATTTAATTATGTTGATGTGTATTTTACAACTAGTATGAGAGAGATTTGTATTTGTATTTTTTTTATTGAAGAAAGTGAATACTTTTATTTAAAATAATAAAAATAAAAATGTATTTGATATAAAAATAAAATATATTTTAAATAAAAAATTATTCTTATTTTATTAGCTTGGTTCATTGTAGAAAAATGATCAAATTCTTTTTCACTCTAAAATAACTTGGATTTAAAGACATTTGATTTTTCTGGCATTTTTCTAGCCACTTGTAAATATAGAATTAAGATGAGTCTATCTTAATTTAATTTCTACTTTAAAATAAGAAATTAAGTTTTTAACAATAATAATAGAGAATTTATATTTTTTATGATTTTAGTTTAAACTTATTTTTATTTTAACATAGATTAATTTTATTATTACAATACTACACTACTATATTGATTAAAAAAACCCAGGTATCTACATTTTAAATATTCCAAAAACATAAAAATATTCCAAAAAATTAAATAAATTGTTTGAAGCTCTATGCTAGCTATATAATATATAAGATAGGTGTCTCAATGGGTTAAGAACATTATTTGGGTTAAGAACATTGTTAGTAATAGAAGAAATTAATAATATAATTTTTAATTATTTTAAAGTTAAAATAAAATTTTATTTGAGTATGAGGATGTGTATTTTACAATCAGCATGGGGATTTGTAGGTTATATATATATATATATATATATATATATATATAAAATAGAAATAGAAATGAATATATGTATTTAGTTATTTTTAAATTAAAATAATTATAAAATATTAAGAATTTTATTGTCATTTGAAAAAGAAAATTGTATCTTAAAATATTTCCTCTTTCTCTCTCAATACTTGGTAAATCAATTTTTTTTTATTGGAAAAGAAATTTGCATCTTAAGGCATTTCATCCCTCTCTCTCTCAACACTTGGTAGATCAAAGATGTTCACTCGAAAAAAAAATTGCATCTCAAGACATTTCATTCATCTCCCTCTCAACACTTGGTACATCACAAGTTCAAAGAGATTTAACATAGTTTAATTTCTCCCTTTAAATAATTTATATTCAACATGAACACCATAAATATCATGGGTCAATACCATGGGTTCTCATAACCTTAAAGGTCGAAACAACATCTGGTAACCAAGTCAAAAACACCACCACCAACACAGTCATGATGCAGAATTTTTGTATTCGTTATTTTAATTTAAACACCATCACCAACAACAATAATGATGTAGAATTTTTATATTTGTTATTTTAATTTAAAGATGTTTTTATTTTAATATAGAGTTATTTTATTTTATTTTAAATTTTATTTTTACTAAGCTAAACCCAAAAATAAATAAAAGAAAAACTTTCAAATTCACATTTTGAATATTCAGAAAAAATAAATTAATTAATTAAAAATCCATATTATATATATTATTTTTTAGCAAAGAACATCATTAAAGAATGCTTATTAAATTATGACAAAGAATTGGCAGAGTGGAAGTGATGCAAGCACCGGTGGAAGATTAGTGTAGGAGATAAGAGCTGGATAAGTTATCAGAGTTCAAGAGAACAGTAGAATGTCATAAAAACTGAAGGAAATATTAAAGAACAAATAATTCAAGTATGAGGTAATAGATTCATTTTGTTTAATAATAAATATGAGCATGTGTTGGTAGGCCACGAAGCGGAGTCATTTCTATGATAATGGAGTAAAAAAATGATGGTGTGCAAAGGAGAATACAATTAGAGTCACATAGTAGAGTTGGGGTGAGTTGGGGTGAATTGTTGATGATAGTGTAAAGACTAGAAGGAAAAGACCTTGTAGCGGATATCTGTTGGTAACAGAGACAACTAGAAGAGATGGGAGGGTGGACATTTTTGCGAATGTTTTTTCACTGTGCGTTTATAATGATAACAGGCACCAGTGTGATTAATATATATGCATTTTTTATTATAATTGCATTTTGATTGACCCTGTAGCCGACGTTTTTTATTATAATTGCATTTTTACAATTTTACAGAGGTATCAAATGGAAAACATACTAAGTCACGGAATATTTGAGTATACTAGAGCAGGGATGGAATATGACAGAAAATTTTCATGTTATGAGGTGATTTGTTCGTGAAATACAGTTAAAAATATCGCTAAACTTTCAAGATTTTTTGTTGAAATTTTAAGAATGGTGAGAAGATGTGAAAATAGTCAAATAGCAGTTATAATCATACAATTCTTTTTGATACAAAACTATATATCCATCGTTATAATTTTAGTATTCTTTTGTTAAAAATCTATGTTCATCAATAAAATTCTAATAATAGAATTTTTAGAAAAGTTTTATTTAATTATGTTGATGTGTATTTTACAACGAGCATGATGCAGAATTGTGATTTTTTTTAGCTATTCAATATAGAGTGGATATTTTTATTTTAAAAAAAATGTATTTAATATAAAAATAAAATATATTTTAAATAAAAAATCATTGTCATTTTATTAGCTTGGTTAATTGTCTTAGAATGATCTAATACTTTTTTAATCTAAAAGAACTTTGTCTCTAAAGACATTTGATTTTTTTGGCTATTTGGTTGATGTGGAATTATGATGGATTTATCATGATTTAATTTCTCCTTTTAAATAGGGAATTAAGTAGTCAAGAACCATAATAATAATGATAATGCACATACATACACACACTCTCTCCATATCTCTCTTGTCACTCTCTCTCTCTCCACCTCTCACTTTATTCATTTCTTCTTCCCTCCCTCTCTCCCCCTGCAGCTCCATCTCTCTATCCCTCCCTCTCTCCTCCTCCTCTGATCCTTCCTCTCCCTTTCTCTCCTACCTCCCTCTTCCTTCCTCTCTCTCTCTCTCTACCCTCCACTCTTCTCTCCTTCTCCCTCCCTCTCTCCTTCTATGTCTCCCACCTCCATCTTTATGTCTCCATCTCCATCTATTACCCTTCTCTCCCTCTCTCATTCCTCTCCCTCTCTCTCTCTTCCTTCCTCCTCTCCCCTCTCCTTTAGTTTATCTCCATTTCTCCCTTGCCACTCCCCCTATTTATCCACCTATTTCATGTCTTTGTTCTTCCCTCCCATATATATCTAGAGTTAATATATATAGAATGATATATTAATATATATTATAATATAACAGATTTAATATTTTTTAATCCAAAGTTATTAAATTTAATAATATTAATATTATAATATATTAATACTAATCTAGAGTTAAGATGGATCTAGGCTAGTTTCAGTCCTCTGAGGCGAAGGAAAATCTATCTATAATATGAGGAACATATGATTAATTTTATCAATAATATGTAAATACATATAATATTAATATAACCATTTTAATTTTAAATTTTCTTAGTTACCTCACTTTGTTGAGATGATAAATATTATGAAATAACTTTAATGATGAAAAATGATTATATGAAATTTTTCAATGCAAAGTGACAATGTAATAATATTGAATGATAGAAAATGTGAATACTAAGAATGTACTCAATTACAAATAGTCTTCATTGTGATCAATCTCAAACAATTTTCTTGTACTATTCTTATTTAGTTTTGTCATATTTTCATATTGATTATATGAAAAGGAACGTTGGAATGTTTAAATATTTATCTAGAGCAATTTTAGTAAACATCATACTTTGTCTCTCTTGCTCTCCAATATTAATGGGTTTTATTACTATAACACAAAAATCAATGTACATTGTCAATAATTTTTTTAGCTTACACTAAACCAATGAACACTATTAATCCAATGACTTTTAAAATTTAATGTACCATCATACATCCAATTATATCAAATCATAAATCAACATATACATTGAGATTAATTCATCTAATGCAAGAAATCAAATAAGATTAGAAAACAACATCTACACTGAAATCAATGCATCTAATGCAAGTAATCAAATAGGATTAGAAATCAACATGTACACTCCAATCAATTTATCTAATGCAAGTAGTAAAATATGATTAAAAACCAACATCTACACTGAAATCAATGCATCTAGTGCAAGCAATCAAATAGGATTAGAAATCACCATCTACACTGAAGTCAATTTATTTAGTTCAATCAATCACATAGGATTAGAAATCATCTACATTGAAATTAATTCATCCATTTCCAGCAACGAAATATAATTAGAAATCAACATCTACATTGAAATTAATGCATCTATTGCAAGCAATCAAATGGTATTAGAAATGACCATCTACACTGAAATCAATTCATTTAGTGCAAGATATAAAATATGATTAGAAATCATTTACATTGAAATCAATGCATCTAGTGCAGGTAATCAAATATCATTATAAATTAACATCTACACTAAAATCACTGCATCTAGTGAAAGAAATAAAATAGGATTATGAATCTCCATCTACACTGAAATCAGTGCATTCAGTGCAAGAAATATTCTTCCCTCTCTCCCCCTCCATTGATATCTATATCTCCCTCCATCTATCTTTCTTTGTCTCTTTATCACACCCAGAGAAACACACACATTTTCTCAGTCCATATCTATAAATATTTTTGTCCCTACCTCCTTGTCTCCATCTATCTCTTCTTTATCTTCACCTTCCATGTATATCTCTATCTCCCTCTGCCTCTCTATATCAACCCCAAAGCATACACTATTTTTCTGCAATCTATCTATCTATGAGTCCCTCCTCTCCATCTCACTCCTGCTATCCTCTCTCCCTCTCTCTCCATCTTCTTTATCACTCCCTTTCTCTCTCTCTCCTCACCTTTCACTGTCTATGTCTTTATTGTTACCTCCCTCTCTCTCCCACTCCATCTCCATCTCTCTTTCCCTACCTTTTTCACTCTCTCTCTTCCTTTCTGTCCCACCTTTCTCTCTCTCTATATTCACCTTCCAACTTTTTTACTATATTCCTCTATCTCTCCTTCTCTCCCCCCTTCTCTCCATCTCTCCTTATTTTCCTCTTTATCTCACCCCACAACATACACACTCTCCCTCCATATCTCCCTTTTCACTCCCTCTCTCTCTCAACTACTCACTCTTTATGCATTTCTTCTTCTCTCCCTCTCTCCCCATCGAATTCCTTCTCACTATCCCTCCCTCTCCCCCTGCCAACTCCATCTCTCTATCCCTCCTCTCTCCTCCCATCTCCCTCCCTCTCTCCTCCTCTCTTTCAAGTCCCCTATATTTTTCTTCCTCTCTCTCCCTTTCTCTTCTACCTCCCTCTCTCTTCCCCCATTACTCTCTCTCTCTCTCTCTCCCCCCTACAATCCTCTCTCTTCCCCTCTCTCAAGTCCTCATTGTCCCTTTATCTCCTACCTCCCTCTATGTACCCACCCACTCCTCTCTCTCTCTCTCTCTCTCTCTCTGCCCTCCAATCCTCTCTCTTAACATGTCACTCTCTCTCTCTCTCCAACAATGTTATTATATCCCTTTCTTTCTCCTTCTCTCTACTTCTCTCCCCCCTTCTCTCCATCACTCCTATGTCTCTATCTCACCCTTAAACATACACAGTCTCTCTCGATATCTCTCTCATCACTCCCTCTCTCTCCACTACTCACTCTCTATGCCTTTGTACATCCCTCCCATATATATCTTGATTTAATATATATATATATATCATGATATATTAATATATATTATAATATAACAAATTTAATATTTTATTAATCCAAAGTTATTAAATTTAATAATATTAATACTATAATATATTAATATGAACATTAGATTTAACAAAAATAATAATATTAATAATATTAATTTTCAGGTTAATAATGTTTTTTTTGCATGGTATTACTAATATTTTGTTCCATGGTATTTGAGCCATAGACTTCATATATAATTACATGTTGATTTCTAATCCTATTTGATATATTTTTATTTATTTAATTCATCTCTTTATACCTCTTTTATATTTATTTATTTACCGTACCTCTTTAATAAATATTGTATTTGGCCCTGTAGAAATTATAAGAACATATGTATATCAATAGATTCAATCCGATCAAAAAATTTACTAAAGCTAGATATTGAATCCTTCTACAAATCAATTGCAGAAAATAAACACCATCGCCAATCACGAAAAGTAAAGAAAGAATCAAATCAAACCACAACACAAATAATTTCCTGACGCAAGCTTGCTGCTCAAAACCCAATTGTCTTCTATTATATATTCAGCATGGAATCATGAAACAATATAATGCATTATTTCTCACAAGAATCTCCTTTACTATGCCTATCGTCTCACATTGTCCCGGAAAACATCGGCCAACACGTATCCAATTTTGAGCCTCTAAACAACCTACCTTTCTTGTGAAGTTCCTAATGAATGAAATCCCTATTCCTTAGGAATTTTGGCCTTCCAAAACTGTGCAAGCATCATGGGAAATCTAATGTATGTTTGGTTGCATGTGTGCAACCGAATAATGCTACAACTGTTACTTAACATCCCTTTAACCTTCGTCTCAACTAGGTCTCCACTGGAACTGACATGCATGCAATTATTAATAGTAAATCATGAGTTTCATGTTAGATCACTGATTGTGAATTAACTAATATTTAATTCACTTGATCTCTCACCAGTGCAACAACCAGTTACAACTAGCTCAACTGACTTTAACTCACCTAGAGTGAGACTGATTTATCATGCATTAACTAATGCACCAACTATAATTCGAACTCTAATACAACTAGAATTACTCTGCCTGCCTCAGCAACTACCCTCAACTAAAAATTCATGAGCTAATTGAGTTTATCACACACAGTTAAATTTTACAAGTGATTTTGAGATAAGATTAAAATTTTTTGTCGAGCTTAATTAAGGGAAAATTAAATTACATACAGCTCCAATTTAATTAATTAAATTGGCCTTCACACTAATGTATCGCTAGGACCTGTTGGTCCCACACTAGTGTGTGTGCTATAATTTCTTGTTGGGATTCAACAGTCCCTCTCAACTAGAAAGGGATTATCTGTCACTCTGATCCTGCCTCTATGGTATTTGAATTTTCTCCTGGTGAGCACCTTCATCAGAATATCTGCATTGTGATGCTCCATGGGAATGTACTGAGGTAACATAATGCGTATCTAGACACAATATTTAAGATGGTGGTACCATATGTCAATGTGCTTGGACCTATCATGGAATACTAGATTAATCGAGAGTTTATTGCAACTATCGTTATCACAATGTATCATCATTGGAGCCATCTGAGAAACAAACAAACCAACCAGGATGTTTCTAATCTAGATGGCCTGACATGCAGCTTGAATTGCTGCCACGTATTCTGCCTCGGCTGAACATAGTGCCACAGATCATTGGTTCCTCCTGTACCAAGAAACTGTTGTCGATCCTATGTTGAAGATCCCTCCTGATGTGATCCTTTTGTCTGATGGAATTCCTACCAAATATGCATCCATGAAGCCTTGAAGCTTCACTCCCTCTGTCTGTCTGTACCATAATCCATACTCTGTAGTGCCCCTAATACATCTCAAGACATGCTTCCCCTCCCTCCGAAAGAGATTGGTCGGCTTAACCATAGCTTGACTTAGCTGGTTAATAGCATAACAAATGTCTGGTGTAGTGTTCACCAAGTACATCAATGAACCCACTAGCTGCCTGTAGACAGTAGTGTCCACTACTTCTCATGAAGTAGCATCCTCTTTCCTCCAATTTTCTCGAAGAGTAATATCCATGGGTTTACATCTCTCCATGTGAAACTTATCCAAAATATCTTTGGCATACTTTCCTTGAGAAAAAAAATTTCACCATCTTGTTGCCATATTTCCAAACAAAAGAAATAGTGAAGGAGTCCCATGTCCTTCATTTGGAACTCCCTTGCAAGATCCTCTTTGTAGGAATGTATCAACTGCTCATCACATGTCAAAATTAGATCATCTACATAAAGTACACTAATCAAGAGCTTACCATCAACCACAATCTAGTACAGGTTTACATCTTCTTCACTTTTGGTGAAGCCCAACCCAATGAAATAGTTGTCAATCTGAGTGTACCAAGCATGAGGTAATTTCTTCAACCCATGCAGTGCTCTCTTGAGTTGGCACACATGTGACTCACTGTCAAAGATCTCCAAACCTTCTGGCTACTCTATGTACACTTCTTCCTCAATAACTCCATTGAGAAGCCTAGTTTTCACATCCATCTAATGAAGGCACCACCCCATCTGTGTTGAGAGTGTAAGGATAGATCTAATGGAAGATTACCCCACTACTCGTGCAAAATTCTCCTCATAGTCAATCCCCTCAACTTGTCAAAATTCCCAGACCATAAATCTAGCCTTGTACTTCTCCACACTTCCATCCACTATTTTCTTCGCATTATAGATCCATCTAGATCAAACCACTCATTTTCTGACCGGTCTTGGGACAACTTCCCATCTACTATTCTTGACGATGGAGTCATACTCCTCTACCATAACATCAAGCCAAATTGGTTGTTGCATTTATTCCTCAAAGGAAGATCGTTTTTTCACAATATACTTTCTCATAAGAGCCATTTATCCAGTAAACATGTCTAGAGATTGTGGAGGGAAGAATCAAGACATAAAGAGTGAGATTATTGTAGTGTAGAGATGGAGTTGGAGTGGGAGAGAGGGAGGGAAGAGAGGGAGGGAAGAATAAAGACATAGAGAGTGAGAAGTGGATAGAGAGAGAGGGAGTTACAAGGAAGATATGGACAAATAGTGTCCGTATTTAGGGTGAGATAAGGAGACAAAGAAGGATAGATGGAGATAAGGGGGAAACAACAAGGACAAAGAGAGTGATTATGGAAGAGAGAGGGTCGGAGGGAAAAGAGAGATATAGAGAGATGGGGTAAGAGAGAGGGAGGTAGGAGAGAAAGGGAGAGACAGGAGTTAGGAGAGAAAGGGAGAGAGAGGAAGGACGAGAGATAGGACTTGAGAGAGAGGAGGAGAGAGGGAGGAATAAAGAGATTTAGTTGGAGTGGGAGAGAGGGAGGGAAGAAGAAATAAATAGAGAGTGACAAGTGGAGAGAGAGGGGGGGAGTGACAAGGGATAAATGGAGAGAGAGTGTGTATGTTTGGTGGTGAGATAAAGATAAAAATAAGGAGATATTGAGGGAACCGGGTGAGAAGGTGAGGGGGATGTATATAGTAACAGAGGTGGATGGTGAAGAGAGAGAGAGAGAGAGAGAGAGAGAGAGAGAGAGGGAGGTGGGAGAGAAAGGGAGAGAGAGGAAGAAAGAGAGAGATGATTTGAGAGAGTTGAGAGAGGGAGTGAAAGAGAGATGGAGTTGGAGGAGGGAGAAAGGGAAGAATATTTCTTGCACTAGATGCATTGATTTGAGTGTGGATGGTGATTTCTGATCATATTTGATTTCTTGCACTATATGTATTTATTTTAGTGTAGATGTTGAGAGAGAGAGAGAAAGAGATAGAGAGGATTAGATGGAAAATAGAGTGAGAGAGAGCGAGAGGATTATATGGTAGAGAGAGAGAGAGAGAGAGAGGGAGATAGGAGAGAAAGGGAGAGGGGGGACTTGAGAGAGAGGGAGTGATGGGGGAAGAGAGAAAATTGGAGGGAAAATAAAGAGAGAGGGAGGTAGGAGTGAAAAGGAGAGAGAGGAAGGAAAAGAGAGAGGAGGGTAAGGGGAGGAATATAGGAGGAGATAGGTAGGGATAGAGATATGTATTTGGAGGGAGAGAGAGGGAGGGAAGAAGAAATACATAGACAGTGAGAAGTGGAGAGATAGATGAAGTGACAATAAAGATATGGGGAGAGAGTGTGTATGTTCTGGGGTGAGATAAAGAGACAAAGAATGAGTTTATGGAGAGAACAGATGGAAAAAGGAGAGAATGAGGGATATAATAACATAGTTGGAGGGTGGAGAGAGAGAGAGAGAGAGAGAGAGATAGAGAGAGAGAGGTGGGAAATAAAGGGAGAGAGAGGAAGGAAGAGAGAGGATGTGAGAGAGTGGAGAGAGGGAGGGAAAGAGAGATGGAGTTGGATGGGGGAGAGAGGGAAGAATATTTCTTCCACTAAATGGATTGATTTCAGTGTAGAGAGTGATTTCTAATCCTATTTGATTGCTTGCACTGGATGCATTGATTTTAGTGTAGATGTTGATTTCTAATGATATTTAAATGTTTTCACTAGATGCATTGATTTCAGTGAAGGTGATTTATAATCCTATATGATTACTCTAACTAAATGTGTTGATTTCAGTGTAGATGGTGATTTCTAATCTTATTTTATTTCTTGCACTAGATGCATTAATTTCAGTGTACATGTCGATTTCTAATTATATTTGACTGCTTGCACTAGATTCATTTATTTCAATGTAGACGATTTCTAATCCTATTTGATTGCTTGCACTAAATGCATTGATTTCTGTGTAGATAGTGATTTCTAATCATATTTGATTGCTTGCACTAGATGGATTGATTTCAGTGGAAATGTTGGCTTCTAATCTTATTTTCTTACTAGAACTAGATGCATTTATTTCATTGTAGATGTTGATTTCTAATCCTATTTGATTGCTTGCATTCTATGGATTGGTTTCAATGTAGATGCTGATTTCTAATTTCATGTAATTGGACTTATGATGGTAAATTAATTTAAAAGTGATTGGATTAACACTGTGCATTGATTTTAGTGTAATTATCTTTGTAATTGGATGCATTTTTTTTTTTAACTTAGTAGGTCCTTTCTATTTTCTATTAAAAAACAAAATGCACTTCAAAATAAGATATAATTTGTAGATTAGAGCTTTTGGAATCTTGTGTAATATGATTGAAGAGCTCAACGTCTCTGGTGAACACTTCACCCATCTTCAGGAGGAGGAAGCTCAGCCTAAGATAGGAAGAGTGTGTAAGATAGCAAGAGTGCGCGTAAGATAGGAAGAGTGTGTAAGATAGCAAGAGTGCAGACACTAAACTATAAATAAGAATAGATTCTAGCTGTTAAATTCAAGGAAGTTGGTAGGATTCAAAATTAGCGGTCAGGGAGAAATAATAAAAGATTAAATGCCTAATATGATTAATAAAATAATTCATTGAATTAAAAAAAAATATTTAATTTGAATTAGCCGTTGGAGAATGATTTGGTTAATTCTATGTGGAATGGGTGATTTAATTAGGTAGATGATGGATAGTAAAAATAATTTTGTTTTATTTTTAATTTAAATATTAAAGTAGAAATTAAATTACATTAATTGGATGATATAAATATGAAAAGATGCCAAAATATGAATGTAGAATGTAAAACCAAGGTATAAAATTCAAAGTAAGGGAAAATTCAAAGAAAGGGAGGGGAGGAAGGTAATGATAGGGAATTTTAATTAGGTTAATTTGATCAGAGATTTGGAACGAGAAGTAATAGGAAGTAAAGGTCAAAATTACCAAAATAATGGGGGAGATAACGATTGACCAATAAGGAGAAATAGAGGAAAATTCTAAGAGGGCGGGGAGGCTAGGGATGGTTAGGATAGGTTAGAATTATGATTAGTTGTAGGCCCTTTAGAGAAAATTAAGTGGAAAATTTAACGGCTAGAATTTAACTACTATAATATATTCTTATTTATAATTTAGCTTCTTCACTCTTCCTATCTTACGCTCAGCTTCCTCCTCCTGAAGATGGGTGAAGTGTTCACCAGAAAAGTCGAGCTCTTCAATCATATTACACAGGATTCCATAAGCTCTAATCTACATTAAGATACACCTTTTACATTTTCAATCATTAAACACTATTACATTGTCAGTTTACATTCAAAATTTTCATTTCATCATTTTTCATCATTAAATTTATTAACAATATTTATCATGTCAACAAACTGAGGTAACCTAAAAAAATTAAAATTAAAATGGCCAAATAAATATATTGAACATATATAAAATCATTATATTTAATATTATATATATTTACATATTATTGATCAAATTAATTAAAATGACCATAAAAATATGAGACATATTGAGCACATATAAAATCATTATATTAATATTAGTTGCATTTACATATTATTGATAAAATTAATCATATGTTTGATATATTTTCCTTGGAGGCACATGATTGAAACCAAACTAGATCCATCTTAACCTATCAAGGGTCAAGAGGGATTTCCGGAGTTAAGATGGATCTAGGCTGGTTATACTTACTCCAAAGGTATTCTAAATAAATGAAAATATTAATAAACTAGAGGTATGGTAAACAAATAAAACCTTTTTTTATATATTACTCCATAAACCTCTATATTTACAAAAACTCAAAAAAAGGGCTTTATTTAAGTGAAGTCTATTGGCCAAATACCATAGGCCAAATACCATATTTATTAAAGAAGTAGGGTAAATAAATAAATATAAAAGAGGTATAAAGAGATGAAGTAAATAAATAAAAACATATCATATAGGATTAGACATCAACATCTAATTATATATGAAGTCTATGACCAAAAAACCATGGACCAATTATTATTAATACCATGAAAAAAAAAACGTTATTAACCCTAACATTAATATTAATAATATTATTTTTGTTAAATCTAATATTCATATTAATATATTATAATATTAATATTATTAAATTTAATAACTTTGGATTAATACACTATTAATTTTTTTATATTATAAGATATATTGATATATCAGGACATATATATTAACACTAGATATATATGGGAGGGAAGAACAAAGACATATGATATTGGTGGAGAAATATGGGGAGCGGCAAGGGAGATTAGGGGGAGTGGCAAGGGAGAGATGCAGATAAACTGAAGGAGAGGAGAGAAGAGGAATGAAGAGAGAGAGAGGGTGAGGAGTGAGAGACGTAGAGAAAGGTAATAGAGCGAGAGTGAGACATAAAGATGGAGGTGGGAGAGAGAGAAGGAGAGAGGATTGGAGGGTGGAGATAGAGAGAGAGGGAGAAGGGGGAGAAGGGGGAAGGGAGAGAGAGGTAGGAGAGAAAGAGAGAGAAAGGAAGGAGGAGAGGAGGAGGACGGAGGGAGGGTTAGAGAGATGGAGTTGGAGGGGGAGAGAGGGAGGTAAGAAGAAAGGTATAGAGAGTGAGAAGTAGAGAGAGAGGGAAAGACAAGAGAGAGATGGAGAGAGAGTTTGTATGTTTAAGGGTGAGATAAAGAGACATAGAAGGAGTGATGGAGACAAGGGGGGAGAGAAGGAAAGAGAAGGAGAAAGGGAGGGATATAGTAACATTGTTGGAGAGAGAGATAGAGTAATGTGGGAAGAGAGAATATTGGAGGGCAGAGTGTGTGTGTGAGAGAGAGAGAGAGCAAGCGAGGGGGGGTGGGGGGGTACATAGAGGGATGCGAGAGATAAAAGGAGAGAGAGGAAGAGAGTGATGGGAGAAGAGAGAGGATTGTACGGGAGAGAGAGAGACTAATGCGGGAAGAGAGAGGGACGTAGAAGAGAAAGGGAGAGAGAGGAAGGAAAAGAGAGGGAAGGAAATGGGAGGTGAGAGGGAGGGATAGAGAGAAAGAGCTAGAGGTGGGAGAGGGAGGGATAGAGAGAAGGCGTTGGATGTTGCGAGCAGGAGAGAAGAAGAAAGACATAAAGAGTGAGTAGTTGAGAGAGAGGGAGTGACAAGGGAGATATGGAGAGAGATTTTGTATGTTTGGGGGTAAGATAAAGAGACAGACAAGGAGATATGGAGAGAAGGGGGGACAGAAGGAGAGATATAGGAATATAGTAACAAATTTAGAAGGTGAATGTATAAAGAGAGAGAGAGGTATGAGAGAAAGGAAGAGAGAGAGTAAAGAGATTTAGGGAAAGAGATATGTAGATGGAGGGGGAGAGAGAGGGAGGTAGGAATAAAGACATAGAGAGTGAAAGGTGGAGAGAGAGAGAGAGGGAGGGATAAGGAAGATGGAGAGAGAGGGAGAGAGGATACCGGGAGGGAGAGGGAGAGGAGGAGGGATTGGTAGATGGATGGATGGAGAAAGAGAGTGTACGTTTTGGGGTTGATATAGAGAGATAGAGGGAGATAGAGATATACATGGAGGTGAATATAAAAAAGAGTTAGATGGAGATAAGGAGGGAGGTACAAATAGATTGATATATATGAAGTGAGAGAGTGTGTGTGTTTTGCGGGGTGTGATAAAGAGAAAAAGAAGGAGAGATGGCGGGAGATATATATATATCGATGAAGGGGGGAGAGAGGGAAGAAGATTTCTTGCATTGGATGCATTGATTTCATTGTATATGGTGATTCCTAATCCTATTTGATTTCTTTCACTAGATGCATTGATTTTAGTGTAGATGTTGATTTATAATGATATTTGATCACTTGCACTAGATGCATTGATTTCAATGTAAATGATTTGTAATCCTATTTGATTGCTTTCACTAAATGCATTGATTTCAGTGTAGATAGTGATTTTCAATCCCATTTGATTGTTTAAAATAGATGGATTAATTTCAATGTATATGTTGATTTATAATTATATTTGATTGCTTGGACTAGATACATTGATTTCAATGTTGATGATTTATCATCCTATTTGATTTCTTGAGCTAAATAAATCGATTTCAGTGTAGATTGTGATTTCTAATCCTATTTGATTGCTTGCACTAGATGCATTGATTTCACTATAGATACTAGTTTTTAATCATATTTTCCTACTTGCATTAGATACATTGATTGGAGTGTACATGTTGATTTCTAATCCTATTTGATTGCTTGCATTAGATGCATTGATTTCAATGTAGACGTTGTTTTGTAATCTTATTTGATTTCTTGCATTAGATGCATTGATTTCAATGTATATGTTTATTAATGATTTGATATAATTGGATGTATGATATTACATTAATTGTAAAGTGATTGGATTAATAGTAATTGGATGTATGATGGTACATTAATTTTAAAGTCATTGGATTAATAGTGTGCATTGATTTTAGTGTAAGCACAAAAAAATATTGACAATGTACATTGATTTTTGTGTTATAGTTATTAAACCTATTAATATTGGAGATGTGTAAGTATGGCCTCGATGTGTAAGTATGTGGGAAGTCAAAATAAAAAAACTAAAGAAAATTTTTAAAATAAAATAAAAATAATGCCGGTTTAAAGAATAACTTGCAAAACCATATAAATAAATAATTAAAAATTCATTAAAATATGAAGAGGTTTATGAACACTAAAAAAGATATGGTAAATAAGTAAAAATATAAATAAGCTAGATGTATAGTAAATAAATAAAACCTATTTTTATGTATGTTAAATAAATAAAAATATAAATAAACTAGAGGTATGGTAAATAAATAAACCTCTATATTTACAAAAACTAAAAAAAGGTTTTTATTTAGGTGAATCCTATGGGCCAAATACCATGAGACAAATACCATGGGCCCCTTGAAGTCCAACAAGAAATTATGTCACACACACTAGTGTGCGACCAACAGGTTTCCTAGCTATACGTTAGTGTGAAGGCCAATATAATTAATTAAATTGGTGCAATGTATAATTTAATTTTCCCTTAATTAAGTTAGCTCATGAATTTCAAGTTGAGGGTACTTGGTGAGGCATGTAGAGTAATTATAGTTGTATTAGAGGCACATTAATTAATGTATGAGAAATAAGTTAACTCAATCTAGGTGAGTTAATGTGAGTTGAGCTAGTTGTAACTGATTGTTGCACTAGTGAGAGATCAAGTGAATTAAATATTATTTGATTAACAATAAGTGATCTAATATGAAACTGATGCTTTACTATTAATAACTGCATGCATGTCAGTTCTAGTGGAGACCGAGTTGAGACAAAGGTTAAAGGGATTTTAACTATCAATTGTAGCATTATTGGGTTGCACACATGCAACCAGACATACATTGGTTGCCATGACGCTTGCATAGTTTTGGAAGGAAAAAATTCCTAAAGAATAAGGATTGCATTCATCAGGAATTGTTCAAGCAAGGTAGGTCGTTTAGGGTCTCAGAATTGGCTAAGTGTTGGAAGATTTTGTCCTAGACAGTGTGAGACAATTGGAAGAGTGCAAGATATTATTGTGAGCAAGAATCCATTGTATTGTTTCATGATTCAATGTTGAATATATAATAGAAGATAGTGGGGTTTTGAGAAGCAAGATTTCCCCACTAAATTACCTGTTTTTTGGTTTGATTTGATTCTTTCTTTACTTTTTGTGATTGGCGATTGTGTTTATTTTCCATAATTGATTTGTATAAGGATTCAGAATCTAGATTTACTAAATTTCTTGATAGAATTGAATCTATTGATATACTAATACCTGTACAATTTATACATGGTATCAGAGCACATGAAATCACTATAGTGGAGGAGAAGCTGAGTTTGTGACTGAATTGAATTCGAATTTGTAAAATTATTCTTGGTATGACAGGCGGATCAAGATTGAAAATAATTTCAATGGCTTGAAATTGGAGTATGCACTCGAGGGTAGCTCTAACTATATTGCGTGGAAATACAAAATGGAGGAAGTACTGGAGGATAATGGGAAAAATATTGATGTTTGGAAAAAGAAGGTTGCAAAGGTGAGGAGGATCTTACTAGAGGGAGTACGAGACCACATTGTCTCAAGTCTCCATGGAAAAGTGACACCATATGCAATGTGGAAAGCTTTGATAGATATGTTTCAGAGTAGCAATGATCATAGAAAATTGGCATTGAAGGACAAGCTCAGGAAAATCAAAATGGAGAAAGGCGACAGCATTCCAAAATATTTAACAAAGTTTTTCCAATGTCAGAATGAACTTGGGAGTGTCGAAATTACTATCGTAGATGATGACTTGGTGAGCCTAGCTCTTCTAGGACTTCCCAAGAGTTGGCATAGTTATCAAGTCTCTATTAATGTAAGGGAAAAATTTCCAGATTGGGAGCGACATTGGTTGGATTTGGTGCAAGAAGAATTTAGGCGGAATACCAGGGATGGATGTTCATCTAAGAATGATGATGAAGAATATTGCACTTTGGCTGTCAAGGTGAAGAAGGGGAAAGGAAATAAATTCCATTCCAAATCTGATTCCGACAAAGATGGAAAGAAGCGCAACATGTATAGAGTGAAGTGTTTTGACTATCACGAGCATGGACATTATGCCACTAATTTTCCACAAAAGAAGAATAAAAAGAAGACTTCGGGATATGCAGCTGGTGAGGCTTTGGCCTCGTAATTTGAGCTTGAATTCTCACTCATTGCATGGAGGGTGTCAAGGCAATGGGATCGGTCTGGTACTTGGATATTGGTGCTTCCTTTCACATGACAGGAAACAAAGAACTTTTAAGTAGCTTGGAGGAGAAGGACCTCCGGATGCATATCGAAATCGATGATGATAGGCGGTACAGTGCTACCAAGATTGGTACAATTACCTTCTAGAGGCCATCAGGTAAACCCTTTCTATTAAAATATGTAATGCATGTACCAAGCTTGAAGAAAAAATTGGTCTCAATCGCAATGTTGGAGGATAGAGGCTATGATGTTGTTTTTAGTGAGGGAAAATCTTTCCTTCGACACAAAGGAACAGGACAAGCCAAGAATATTGGGATTCATATGAAGAATATCTATACACTTGATGTATATGGATGCACAATATTGATGGGTAAGGTGGAAAAAGTGGTGAGTTGGGATGAGGGCGAGTTATGGCACAAGAGATTGGGCCATATACACCACAGAGCCTTGAAGGTCATGAAACATATTTCTATGGATCTTCCCAAGGGTACTCTCATGTAGTTAGACACATGCAAGGGATGTACTATGGGGGAGTATGCAAAGGCCAATTTTCACGAGAAGGAGAACCGAGATTCGTAAATCCTTGAGAGAGTTCACTTAGACATGTGTGGACCATTCTACTTCTTTGACATCAAAGCATAAGTACTACGTGATATTTGTTGATGATTTTTCTAGAAAGTGTTTGATCTACTTCATGGAGAAGAAAGATCAGACGTTCTCAAAATTTCTTGAGTTCAAAGCACTAGTGGAGAAAGACACGAGGAAGCATGTGAAGGCTCTGTGAAGCGACAATGGTGGTGAGTACATCTCAAATGAATTCAAGAACTTATGCAGCAAAGAAGGAATTCAGAGGGAGTTGATCGCAGCTCATAACCCACAGGAGAATGGGGTCACAGAAAGAAATAATAGAACAATTATGGGTGCATAACGAGTGATGTTCCATGATCAGGGCCTATTATTGCATCTATGGGAGAAGGCATGCAACACAATGGTATTTATGCAAAATGATTGTCCTCATCGGATACTTGGCATGAATACACCAGACGAGGCTTTTACTAGTAAGAAACCTAATGTTTGACATTTAAATATTTTTGGCTCATCTGTTTATGTGCATGTGAGCAAAGATGCCAGGAATAAGCTCGAACGAACAACTGAGCTTGGGATATTTGTGAGGTACACTGATGTCCCCACAACTATCTAGTGTATTTTCCAAACAACAGGATGACTGTTGTGAGATGAGATATAAAATTTGATGAGCAGAAAGCCGTGAGATTGTCCCTTGAGAGGGAGCTGGATTTGCGTGGAGAGGAGGAGCTCTTGGTTCCAAAGGATGAGCCTCAAGATGTGGAGAAGCCACATGTGGAGGATCATGGAGTGGAAGAAAACACTCATGCAGATCCATCCACCAGAAATGGTAGAAGGCGCACCACGAAAGGTGATAGACTGAGACTTGATGCAACATAGAATGTAGGAGCACCTATTTCACTGCAGAGACAAAGACAATCTCCAGACAAGTTTATTGGATACATGGCTCTTATGAGCAAGTGTATTGTGACAGAACCATATTCCTTTAAGGAAGAAATGCAAAAACCAATTTGGGTTGACACTATGCTAGAGGAGTATGACTCCATCTTCAAGAATAGTTCATGGGAATTTGTTCCAAGACCACTCGAAAAATCAGTGGTTGGTGGTTTCTGGAGTAAATATAAAAATATTTTTTATTTGTTTACCATACCTACTTTATTTACCATGGCATTTTGATCCATTGGCATGGTATATAATTAGATGTTTATTTCTAATCCTATTTGATATATTTGATATATTTATCATGCCTCTTTATACCTCTTTTATAATTATTTACTTACCATACCTCTTTTTTAAATATGGTATTTGGCCCATGGTAATTGGCTCATGGTATTAATAATAATTTGTCCTATACTATTTGGCCTATAGGCTTCACTTAAATAAAGCCTCAGTTTTGAGTTTTTGTAAATATAAAGAGGTCTATGGTGTAAATATAAAAGGATGTTTTATTTATTTACATACCTCTAGTTTATTTATATTTTTATTTATCTACCATAACCAAACCTATTTATATTTTAAATTTATATTGTGTTTATACATAATAATAATTATGTTTATTTTTATATAGGATGACATTTGATAAAAATATGTTAAATGTTAAACATTACATTTATGTTTACATTTTTAAGTGAGATCTACCTCCATATACAGTTTTAGAGTGCCCGTGGCTCAATAATACATAGTTTTATTTTAATAATTAATCTTACCCCATAAATAAGATTAAAAAGTTATATATTATTTAAGATTCAAATTAATGTTTTGGCAGTCATTAGCAAAAATTGTTTTTATTTAATTTTTAGTACATGACATACTTACACATCAGAGTTATACTAGGCTAATGGGTCCAGAGGAGCAAAAAATAGGTTTCTTTTATTTACCATACCTCTAGTTTATTTATATTTTTATTTATTTACCATATCTTTTATTTTATTTTATTTTCTAGGTGAGACTAATTCTATTAAGTGAGAAAATACTAGTACAAAACTGCCACAGCTGCTGCTGTGAAAGCCAGACAGCTGGGGTTGATCAACAAACTGTTCTTGAGAGACTTGGATTTCCCATAGCGGGAAACCGACCCTTTAAACATAAATATCTGAGCCGCCCATGATAGGGAAACCGGCCATAAGTTTATACAAGACATAGAAATAGTAACATAAAAACTAAAAACATCTATCTGCCAAACTGGCTGGCAACTGAAACAGTAAAACACAAAAACTCCAACAATAATTGAGCAAGGAGACCTGGAGAGATTGCTGAGTGCGCTCCTGGGATCAACCATCATGCTCTGAAGACATCGGCTCCTCCACAACTCTGCATCCATATTCATCGTCGTCACTGCTGTCTGCCATGCCCGCTTGACTATCAATCTTCATGTCCTGGTTCTTAGCATCAGAAAGCGGCCCAATTTGAAGAGGGGGGTTGGAGCAGGGGCCGCGGGGAGGAGAGGGAGGAGCAGGATGAGGGATTTCTTCACGAAGGGAGACAGTTATGAAAGAAGTGATAATGGAGTCGACAGAGGTGCAGTGAAAGCGAAGTTCAGCATTCTGGGTGGTTTGCCTGATGGTGGACCCCAAATGCCCTCTGCCAGGAGGGTTGAGCTGACTGGGAGGATCAGAAGGGCCAGGTGGGATGGGCTGACTAGGAGGAGCAGAAGGGCCGGGCGGAGTGGACTGACAAGGAGGCCCAGAAGGATCAGAAGGAGTGGGCTGACTGGAAACACAGCCGGATGCACGCGCGCGCCCACGTTCCCTGCTGCGAATACTCAGCACCCCGCCCGCGACCTTTGCCCCTGCCTCTGCATGAAGCTGGTGGAGGAGTGGGTTCATCGCTTTCAGAAGAGGAACGCAATTCAGAAGAGGGCGAGGGAGGAATGACAGAGGCTTGACCCCGACTGACCCCACGTCGACAGCGCATCCGCTGCCTGAGACGAGGCATGGAGAGGAGAAGGTGGCGCAGACGTGGCCGGCCAAAGGAGGGGTCGGGGACTCTGAGAGCAGAGGGATAACAACCGGGGTGGTGCAAGCCAGAAAAAGCGACAGAAGAGCTAGAGGCCCAATGAGCGGAGGGGCAACGACCATGAGAGAGAAAATTAAAATTGAAAGGAAGCAAATTACCTGCAAGAAGCTCAACAGAGGCGCCAGACGGAGCGGAGACGCTGCAGAAGGGGATGTTGGTGAAGTGAAGTCCCGGTATTGTCTCCAGGCAGGCCAGAATGCAACATCGACGCCCAGTCTGCGTTTTAAAGCTGGAATTGGCATAACCAGGAGGGCAAACACTACGCAGGGGAGTCAGAGCTCTCCCATGGCTTCCTCCATCCTGCTCTCTGTCCATAGTGAGGGCCATCAACCAAACAGCCGCCATATACAGCAGAGCCAAGGTGCAATAACTGCAAAACTGGTCAACCCGAGGCGTATTAATAACGCCTTCAAGTTTAATACGTGGGGCCATGTGGGCATACCATGCAGGCTTCGTTGGGAGCTGCGCAGGGGCCCGGGACTCTTTAATGCGCCACCACATCCGCATCCGGAGGATACCATATCTTTTATTTATTGTTCATAAACCTCTTCATATTTTAATGAATTTTAAATTGTTTATTTATATGGTTTTGTAAGTTATTGTTTAAGCCGACATTATTCAGATTTTCTTTTTAAATTCTTTATTTTATTTTATTTTATTTTATTTTGGCTTCCAACATATCGGGGTCATACTTACACATCTCCAATATTAATAGGTTTTTGTGCTTACAAATCAATGCACACTATTAATCCAATGAATTTAAAATTAATGTACCATCATACATCCAATTATATCAAGAGTCATAAATCAACATATACATTGAAATCAATCCATCTAATGCAAGAAATCAAATAAGATTAGAAAACAATATGTACACTGAAATCAATGCATCTAATGCAACCAATCAAATAGGATTAGAAATCAACATGTACACTCCAATCAATGTATCTAGTGAAAGTAGGAAAATATGATTAAAAACCAATATCTACAATGAAATCAATGAATCTAGTGCAATAAATCAAATAGGATTAGAAATCATCATCTACACTGAAATCAATTTATTTAGTTCAAGCAATGAAATAAGATTCGAAATCATCTACATTGAAATCGATGCGTCTAGTGCGAGAAATCAAATATAATTAGAAATCAACATTTACAATGAAATTAATGCATTTACTACAAGAAATCAAATGGGATTAGAAATCACCTTCTACACTGTAATGAATGCATTTATTGCAAGAAATAAAATAGGATTAGAAATCATTTACATTGAAATCAATCCATCTAGTGCATGTAATCAAATATCCTTATAAATCAACATCTACACTAAAGTAAATGCATCTACTGCAAGCAATCAAATAGGATTAGGAATCACCATCTATACTGAAATCAATGCATCCAATGCAAGAAATCTTCTTTCCTCTCTCCCCCCTCCATCGATGTCTATATCTCCCTCCATCTCTCCTTCTTTGTCTCTTTATCACACCCCGTGAAACACACACACTCTCTCACTCCATATATATCAATCTCTTTGTCCTTCCCTCCTTGTATCCATCTATCTCTTCTTTAATTTCACCTTCCATGTATATCTCTATCTCCCTTTGTCTCTCTATATCAACCGCAAAAAATACACTCTATTTCTCCAATCTATCTATCTAACAGTCCCTCCTCCTCTCCCTCTCCCTTCTCCTATCCTCTCTCCCTCTCTCTCCATCTTTCTTATCACTCCCTCTTTCTCTGTCTCCACCTTTCACTCTCTATGTCTTTATTCTTACCTTCCTCTCTCTCCATCTCTCTTTCCCTACCTCTCTTCACTCTCTATCTTCCTTCCTCTCCCACCTCTCTCTCTCTCTATCTTCACCTTCCAACTTTTTTACTATATTCCTATATCTCTCCTTCTTTCCCCCTTTCTCTCCATATCTCCTTGTTTGTCTCTTTATCTCACCCCCAAAACATATACACTCTCTCTCCATATCTCCCTTGTCACTCCATCTCTCTCTTAACTACTCACTCTTTATGTATTTCTTCTTCTCTACCACTCAACCATCCAAATCCTTCTCTCTATCCCTCCCTCTCCCCCCTACAACTCCATCTCTCTATCCCTCCCTCTCTCCTCCCATCTCCTTCACTCTCTCCTCCTCTCTTTCAAGTCCGCTCTCTTTTCCTTCCCCTCTCTCCCTTTCTTTTCTACCTCCCTCTCTCTTCCCCCATCACTCTCTCTCTATCTATCTCTCTCTCTCCCATACAATCCTTTCTCTTCCCCCATCACTCTCTTCCTCTCTCTCAAGTCTTCTCTTTCCATTTACCTCCCGCCTCCCTCTATGTGCCCCCCCGCTTGCTCTCTCTCTCTCTGTGCCCTCTAATCCTCTCTCTTCCCACATAACTCAATCTCTCTCTCCAAAAATGTTACTGTATCCCTCCATTTCTCCTTCTCTCCCCCCTTGTCTCAATCACTCCTTCTATGTCTCTATATCTCACCCGTAAACATAGACGCTCTCTCTCCATCTCTCTCTTGTCCCTCCCTTTCTCTCCACTTCTCACTCTCTATGCCTTTCTTCTTCCGTCCCTCTCTCCTCCTCCTCTCGTCCTTCCTCTCTCTCCCTTTCTCTCCCACCTCCCTCTCCCTTCCCCCCCCCCTCTCTCTCTCTCTACCCTCCAATAATCTCTGATTCTCCCTCCCTCAATCCTTCTCTCTGTACCCTCCAATCCTCTCTCCTTCTCTCTCCCACCTTCATCGTTATGTCTCACTCTCCTTCTGTTACCCTTATCTACCTCTTTCACTCTCTATGTCTTTATTTTTACCTCCCTCTCTCTCCATCTCTCTTTCCATACCTCTCTTCACCCTCTCTCTTCCTTCCTCTCCCACCTCTCTCTCTCTCTCTCTATCTTCACCTTCCAACTTTGTTACTATATTCCTATATCTCTCCTTCTTTCCCCCTTTCTCTCCATATCTCCTTGTTTGCCTTTTTATCTCACCCCCAAAACATACACACTCTCTTTCCCTTGTCACTCCCTCTCTCTCTTAACTACTCACTCTTTATGTATTTCTTCTTATCTCCCACTCAACCCATCCAACTCCTTCTCTCTATCCCTCCCTCTCCCCCCTCCAACTCCATCTCTCTATCCCTCCCTCTCTCCTCCCATCTCCCTCACTCTCTCCTCCTCTCTTTCAAGTCCACTCTCTTTTCCTTCCCCTCTCTCCCTTTCTCTTCTACCTCCCTCTCCATTCCCCCATCACTCTGTCTCTATCTCTCTCTCTCTCCCCCCCATACAATCCTTTCTCTTCCCCCATCATTCTCTTCCTCTCTCTCAAGTCTTCTCTTTCCCTTTATCTCCCACCTCCCTCTATGTGCCCCCCCGCTTGCTCTCTCTCTCTCTGTTCCCTCTAATCCTATCTCTTCCCACATCACTCAATCTCTATCTCCAACAATGTTACTGTATCCCTCCATTTCTCATTCTCTCCCCCCTTGTCTCAATCACTCCTTCTATGTCTCTTTATCTCACTCGTAAACATAGACACTCTCTCTCCATCTCTCTCTTGTCTCTCCCTTTATCTCCACTTCTCACTCTCTATGCCTTTCTTCTTCCCTCCCTCTCTCCCCCTCCAACTCCATCTCTCTATCCCTCCCTCTCTCCTCCTCCTATCCTCCTTACTCTCTGTCCCTTTCTCTCCTACCTCCCTCTCCCTTCCCCCCTCTCTCTCTCTCTCTCTCTCTCTCTCTCTCTCTCTCTTTACCCTCCAAGCATCTTCGATTCTCCCTCCCTCTCTCCTTCTCTCTCTCTCTCTCTACCCTCCAATCCTCTCTCCTTCTCTCTCCCAACTTCATCTTTATGTCTCTCTCCTTTTGTTACCCTTCTCTACCTCTCTCACTCCTCTCCCTCTCTCTCTATTCATCCCTCCTCTCCCCTCTCCTTTAGTTTATCTCCGTCTCTCCCTTGCCACTCCCCCTATTTCTCCACCTCTATCATATTTATTTGTTCTTCCCTCCCATATATATCTAGAGTGTATATATATATATATATATATATATATATATATATATATATATATATATATATATATATATATATATATATATATATATATATATATATATTAAACGAAAACACACATGTTCCTTTATCTCACCCTTAAACATACACACTCTCCCTCCATCTCTCTCTTGTCTCTCCGTCTCTCTCCACTTCTCACTCTCTATGCCTTTCTTCTTCCCTCCCTCTCTCCCCCTCCAAATCCATCTCTCTATCCCTCCCTCTCTCCTCCTCCTCTCCTTCCTCTCTCTCCCTTTCTCTCCTACCTCCCTCTCCCTTCTCTCTCTCTCTCTACCCTCCAATCCTCTCTCGTTCTCACTCCCTGTCTCCTCTCTCTCTCTCTCTACCCTCCAATATTCTCTCCTTCTCTCTCCACCTCCATCTTTATGTCTCACTCTCCCTCGGTTACCCTTCTCTACCTCTCTCACTCCTCTCCCTTTCCCTCTCTTCATTCCTCCTCTCCCCTCTCCTTTTGTTTATCTCCATCTCTTCCTTGCCACTCCCCTTGTTTCTCCTCCTTTATCATATGTCTTTTTTCTTCCCTCCCATATATATCTAGAGTTAATATATATATCATGATATATTAATATATATTATAATATAACAAATTTAATATTGTATTAATCCAAAATTATTAAATTTAATAATATTAATATTATAATATATTAATATGAATATTATATTTAACACCAACAATATTATTAATATTGATATTAATAATTGAATATATGTTTTTTTTGCATGGTATTAATAATAATTCGGTCCATGGTATTTGGGCCATAGACTTCACATATAATTAGATGTTGATTTCTAATCCTATTTGATATATTTTTATTTATTTACCTCATCTCTTTATACCTCCTTTATATTTATTTATTTACCATACCCTTTTTGTAAATATGGTATTTGGCCCATGGTATTTGTCCCATGGTATTAATAATAATTTGTCCCATGGTATTAATAATAATTTTTTAGGTGGTATTTGGCCCATAGGCTTCACCTAAATAAAACCATTTTTTTGAGTTTTTGTAAATATAGAGGTTTATGGAGTAAATATAAAAAAAAAGGTTTTATTTATTTACCATACCTCTAATTTATTTATATTTTTATCTATTTACCATACCTCCAGAGTAAGTATAAAAATATGTTTTATTTATTTACCATTTCTTTTATTTTTAAATTTATTTTTAATTCTTTTATTTATTTTGTCTTCCTACATTTTTACACATCGAGATCATACTAAGCTATAAAATGTGCCACAATATATAAAAAATATACCTTTCTAAATTAATGCAATGTTGATATTTTATATTTACCTTTTTCCTAATTTTAAATAACATTGACCTCATTTTGATTTTTTTCATACATTTTTAAATATATCAAAAATTTAAATTAATTTTTACCATATTTACCTTTAACCATTTTATTAATTTTTAATACATTCTAAATTAATTGACAAATAAAAAACTTTTTCAGATAGCTGTCTAAACTAAATAGAAAAAAATATAAAATAATTACAAAAATTACATAAATTCATATTTAATATGTATAATAAACATAAAATAATTTATAATAAAAACTAAGATACGCCATTTAATGAGCGGAATCATTGTTATTATCTACCTTGAAGCTGAAAGACCTTTCCCATGGCTACTTCTTGTTTTATTTTTATTTATTTAGTTTTTTTAATTTTTTTTTAAATTTTCAACTGTCTTACATAATTTTTAAGAAGTTGTTTATGGATTCAACAAAACACTCCGGATGTCATTTTTTCCTCAAGGCAACTTTTTCCGGTGGAGGTTCGGGCAACCTTTTCCTCAACGCAAGCGCTTGGAGGACACATGAGTGTCCATGGACAAGGTAAAACGTTGCTCCCATTAATAATATTAATAGTATTTTGAATTTGAATGTACCAAATAATTCAAACGTTTCCAGCAGGTGTAGTTTGTGTGAATTTATTGTGACATTCAACACTTAACATTATTTAATATAAAAAAAAAATTATAACATTTTACTCCTGCTTTATCCTAATCACAACTAACAATTATCAACGAAACACATTTATATTTACCACTATACACATTTACATTGGCATAGTTTTTTTACAATATACACACATTAATTTTCAACTTAATAATGATCCCTATGATACCATCTGGATAGATCAACCTTTCTTCCAATAAGGATTAAATTATATGGTTATCAAAACGCATTATTCCAAGGGTTAATTGTTGTCTCAGGTCTCACGAGGAGAGTATCTGTCATATGGTGTAATCCGACTTAAATGATCACCAATACCATAACGCTTGGCAACCTAATCTCGCTTATAAGTTATCTACCCTGCACGGTAAGTATTGTATTGTATTAATGCTAATCAATGTGAAATTATCGTAAACAACACTGCGGAGCTGTCATCGATCTTCAGGTGGACATGTGTTAAGCATTATTTACGGGGCTATTGGCCCATTAATGCTCTATGTGAGAAGCTTAAGTACTAATGCCATACTCCATGGCCATACGAGCCATGCCCTGCGGACCGTATATGAATGTCAATTTGCAATGATTGAGTTGTCGTTGCCAGAGTCGTGCCGTGAACGTAGTAGAAAATACAATGGATGTATGAATACGCATGTTAATAGTAGCATAACATTCTGGGCGAGCCTTACATCCCAGTCTATCGGCCCATAAATGCACCGATAGTATGAATTTTGACGTTTTAATAAAGTTGTATGTTAAGAGTTTGAGGGTGTATATAATATTTTTTAAGAGCCATATAATGATTATATGAATTTTGAATTTTTTTAAAATTTTAGTAAAATTTATATTTAATTATTATTAAAACTAATAAATTTATTTTATTATTTAATTATTAATAAAAATAATAATTTTATTATAAAATAAAATGAAATGATATACTTTTCAATTAGCTTCTATATTTTAAATGGAATGTTATTTAGAAAAAACTTTCAAATAGATGCAAATAAGTATAAGTAAAACATAGTTAAATTTTAGCTAAATTTATATTTAATTTTTATTAAAAATAATAACTTTATTATAAAATAAAAGGTAGAGGTCAAGTTTTCCCATCAGTTTTTAGATTCTAAGTAGAATGTTATTACAAACGAATAAAGCATAGCTATATTTTATTTATAAAACTTCAAAACATGTAAAATAAACAAATATCTGAAAATGAATGTTATTACAAAAGAACAAAACATAGCTATACTTCATTTATAGAACTTCAAAACATGTAAAATAAACAATCATCTAAAAATGAATGTTATTACAAAAGAACAAAGCATAGCGATATCTCATTTATAGAACTTCAAAACAAGAAAATTTGAAAATAAAAATATTATTATAAGAATTTAAATTTTTAAATAAAATTATTATTATAGGAATTTGAATTTTTAATCTTTTGTAAATTTCTGCCAACTTCTTAGTCTTCAGGTTATAATTTTTCATGTTATTTAAATAAAATTATTATTAGAGGAATTTTCTATGCTATTCGCCCATTAATGCTTGCTCCACATCAATGTCATGCTCCATGGTCATGATGCAGACCAAAGCTTCAAGTTGTTAAGTACGAATGACTCTCAAGTTTCGAGACATTGATGTACAATTGGAAGGCAGAGATACTTGGAGATCTATAGGCGGAGAGTAGGTTATATTATTTTTGTTTGGTAAAAAAAAAACCTTTATGACTTTCAAATAAGGTTTAATAAATTTTGAAAAATATAAATATTAAATTAAATATTAAAAAAAAAAAGAATTTAAAATGTAAGTCGTTTTATTTTATTTTATGGTGTTTTAAAATAAATTATCAAATATAAAATAAGTGTAATATGTAAAAATAAATTTATAGTAAAATAATTTCATAAAAATAATTATAGAGTAGTATAATATAAAATTATTATATTTAAAAAATAGAATATTTAATTAATTAAAATGGTTATTTATATGTTCATGGGTGTAGAATAGATAGTGCCAAGGTATCTAGTTAAGACACTCTATGGTGAAAAAGTTACTAGTTTGAACCCTATGGATAAAATACAGTCATGTTAAGGGTTCATGTGGTTCAAGCCAATTATGATCTGAGGTGATTTTGAAGGCTTAAAATTTCCTTAATATTGATTACTCAAGTAATAGGATAGGCTTACGAGTGCTCCTAAGACACAATACCTAACAAAAAATTATAAAATATTAATATAAAAAATGTGATTAAATATTTTTGAACGGAAAATAAGCAATCATATATAGTAAGTAAATTAAATCACTTCTCATATGAAAGAATAGTAAGTGCTAAACATAGCATATTTTCATTTATGAAAGAGGTTTTATGAATTAATTGAGTATGAAGAAGGTTAGGTTGCATAATTTTGAAAAAATCTTCATAAGTTATCAATCAAGAATATAAATAATAAAATATCTAAATAGAGATACTAAAATATTCAAAGTTGCGCACAATATGCACCTCACCCAACTAATACCACCATCTATGTTTAAACGTTTAGAAGTAATAATCCAATGTTTACATGAAAAACAATGTAATGGAAATAACTTTAAGGGTTCCACTAATGGTGGCATCTCTTGACTTATGCTCAGTCGTTTGTGGGGCATCTCATGTCTAGGGTTTTGAGTGTGGGTAGTAAGCAACAATGTTGCATATTACACTTGTTTTATAAATATTTTAGGTAGGGTTTGTATGTAATATTACGATGTGAAAAAATATATAGCAGATTTATAATATATGGTTATTACAATGTACAAATTTTATAATTTATATTTCTTTTTAGAATTAATTAACTTTTATTGTTTATATTTAATTTATATATCTGAAGGACATTATAATTTATCGATATTTTAATGCCAATGAAGGGTAAGATAATATGACACATGTAATAGCAAACAAAAATAAAAATATAATTCTTGAGATGTTATTTAGTAAATTTAGATCTATTTTCATTTTTAAGGGTTTTACAAAATTATATATACAATGCATGTTAAATTGTTCTTGGAACATTGATTTTGCAACATCTTTAACAATAACTACTATATATTCAAAGATTGGTACGAAGTGGAATAGATGACGAAGTTACAGCATTTTTAGACACTGGTTATTAAAATTAAATAGAGTTTGACCAAATCACATATCTTTATAGCACTGTACACTAAATTATCCATTAATTATATGTGTGATGTTTGCTAAAATTTAGATTAATTGAGAAGTGTCAAGTTTGAATATATATGAGGCTATGAGAATCATGTCACATTCTAACTTTGAAAAAAAATGTTTATAATTTTTTATTATTAATTAGACATGTTTTAAATGTCAAGTAACTTGTTTCATCATCTATATGTTTCTTTCTTCATGTCCTTTACTGAAAGTTTCTTGTATTCATGTGCTTACACATGAATCTAGTCATTGATTTGAAACTTTATTGTAACATGCATCATCACCAAAATTTTAAAAAATATTATTAACTATAACACAACTTGATAAGACAAAGGGTAAGTACTATATTAAAAACTTTTGATTATGTATCACATATTTAATTTTGCATATAATCCATATGTGAAGGTCTAAACCTTCAACTTACTACATAGGAAGCAGGAGTATAACATTTATTGAGAACTTATGGGAGTTGTCTGTTTTATAGCGTACCACTCATATCTAAGGGCTTATCATTATCTACACCTTATCTTATGGTACATGTATGGGTTGGAAAGCAGACTTGCTGCTCTATGCACCACTGTATGAATCTTCCAGATCTGGATTGTGAAAGCATTCACCCTACACCTGTCAGATTCACCTGGGGATCAGGGTTCGATCCACGATGTTGCTCTCATGTTGTAAATCAATGGTGGAGATTCCATTCTAGGGTTTTACCTCTGTAATCGCTTGCCTTTCACACATTCTTTCTAGCTCATTTGCTCTGGTGAACTTTGGCGCTCAACCCTTTGCAACTAGTGATACCTAGGGTTAAGGTGATGGCCTCTGGTCTTGAGGGAGGGTTTCCATTGTGGTTTGATGTCACAATGCTCCCTAGGTACCCTCCAGACAGGGTCAACACAGCTATTCCATTGCACGGTTACAGGTATACTAAATCTCGCATAAAATACTTGTTGAATTGTTTTCTTGTTTTTTCTTTTAGCAGTAAGTTTTATGGGTTCTCACCTAGATGTTATTTCCAGAATTGGATTATTTCATGCTGCGACGACTCTCGACTATGCTCACAGTTCGTCGTCGGGGTACACATTGCATACCTAACATGTTCCTTTCGAGTCCCAACCTTTAATTTTATGGTTGTCACAAAGTATTCAATTTGTTCTACAAATTGACAGAACGACGTGAGGGTTTCTCCCTCTCGGCCTCTAGAGGTAAACTTTAGTTACTCTTGTGGTTTTCTATCACTTTTGATTGGTTCAACCTATCAAACACTAATTCTTGACTTGTGTTCTTTCTTGCAAGCTCGGCTAGGTATGAGTTCCGCTTCTCAAAATGGTTTCTCTCATCCCAAGGTTTATGTTACATTACTCAGGAATTATTTTGTTTCTCTGGCATAGGTACGGTGACCCTTTTATCCGGACATGTCGTGGTCTTCTTTCTAGCTAAGGCCCTACTTTCGCACCGCTTGGGTCTTTTGTGTAAGGTTTAAGTTAGATTTGTTACATGGTGAAATACCGAGACTATGCTCGAGTCTAGGGTTCCAAATTTAATTATGGCCACCGATCAAATAATGAATGTAATTATACACTTATAATTTCTTGCACTCATGGAGGAATTTTTTGGGTTTTGATTCATGTTTGGACATTGTAAATCAATTTATAAAAATTTTATATGAGTTACTCATATATGTTTATTAGTTTTGATGGTTACAAGAAATTTGAGAGCTTAAGCTCGAACAAGATCTTTTCACGTTATATGAATATTGTTAAGCTTATATACTGTGCTTTAATTTTCTTATAGCCACTCCATCCCTCAGTTTGATGTAAGACTGTGAGTTATTGGGTTTAACTTATTTCTTGCTAGCTTTACCATTTTATAACGTTTTATATAATGCAAATATTCTGCCTATGCATCCTTTGGCCATGTAAAACCCCTTTATAGTTATGAAAATGAATCGAAAATAATAACTTATATATGAAATGGTCCTTTTTAGGGCATGTTCTCTCATTAATTTTAACCAAAATCTAGTAGATAAATTTAAAAATTTGAGTTTAAGTTGTTTAATCTATACAATTTAAGTGTCCCATGGTTTTCATGCTGTTGAATCCATTTATTCATTCAAAATGGTGTTTTAAACAATAGAAAATCATAAATGTTCTTGAATTTGTACCACTGGATTTTGATAAAAAAGAAGATTTCGTCTATAAGTTAGCTTATGCCATATAACTTGCATCTATAACCTATTAAACCATTCATTTTTAGTCATCGGATTTTATTATGTTAAATATATTTTCAGAAAAGTGCCCCCCATGAATGATTATGTATTTTACATTTATTTAATCTATTATTTTTTTCCCATGATTTTTTACTTTAATTTTATCCAATTTAATTAAAAAAAATTGTTAATTTTTCTTTTATAAATTAAGATGAGCAAGATAGTTCATTGTCAGGTGAAATTATCTTGAGTGGGCCCATTGGTTAAGATCGTGTGTTTCCTCCTAAGAGGTCACGCATTCAAAATTGGAGGGGGGTAGAGTATGTATGCCTTTGTAGAATTAGCAGTCAAATCACTACGCGAAGGTGGGTCCCTTGTACCACAAACAAGGGGGTGTCATACACCTGTGGAGGTGGCTCCCTTGTCCCACAAACAAGGGGGTCTCATACACCTGCTTCGTCATGACCTTAAAATTGGATAATAATAATAATAATAATAATTTATATATGTTTTAACTTGAATTAAAACATATGAAGTTGAAAATTATCGAAGAAAAAATATAAATTTTATTATTTAAAAATTATATTATAATATAATATATCCTTTTATTGATAAGTTGTGCGAGTCCCAAGATGATTGGACATTTAATCTTTTCTTTTAGAAACTATGACCTAGGGGTTTGAGCTGTAAAAAAAATATGACCCAGGGGGGTCTAAGTTGTCAAAATCAACCCGGGATCGCAACATCAACCCTTAACATGCTGGATTTTTTGCCATGTATTTTCGAACCAATGGCCTTCACATCACAAAGTTCCTTAATAGTACACCCCACCATAGTGTATTCTACCTCTCGTGGGTCATAATGTGGTATATATATATTGAAATAAATATAGTATTTTTTTTTTAAGCTTGACAAGACATTTTCCATTCATTTCTTCAAAAAAGATAGGTTACAACCAGAATTCAACCTCATAGGGAATATAGATCTGTTGGACACCTAACTACATTATAGGCTATCAAAAAATAGAAGAGTTTAAGACTATCTAGCAAATATATATATATATATGAGTATCTTTAAACCTTCTATATTCTAAAGAAGAAAAACTGGAAATCATAGTCTGCAAATAATTCATGTGACAAAATTAAAAATAAAAAATTAATCCAAACATGCTACTATTCATTTGAAAAATCCACTGGAGCTGGATCCTTCACGCTTGAACTGAGTAGTTATGTTTGTGGAAGACATGGAATATGTCTCTCAATGTGACTAAGGCGGCCATTCTGTTGCTGTAATTGGAATTGGAACTGAATCAATTGAAATTCCTTATGAATTTCTGAAAGTCCATGATCAGTCTTGGAAGAATCAACAAGAGGGTTAGCCAAGGCTTTGGCTACTATATTATTCATTAACCAATAAAGATAGACTATATGTTTATACTTGAAGACCTTCTTGTAGAATGACCTGAGTAGGGAACCAAATCATGCCAATCACCCAAATCAATATCTGTGTTTGCATCATGTTGGTTCAACTCTGCGTCCCAACCCAAAATTAACTAGCGGTCCTGTGAAAAAGTACTAATTTGAAATTCTTGAGTTTCATCTCAGATGAGTCGTGAGGTATTTTTGCAGCCTCTACTCCTCGCTCGACAAGGTTGGGGTTGACTATCTCTATGGTTGGCCCCAACTTCCTACCACGTCCATGACCTCCACAAGATGAAGAGCATTTGACAAGCGAGGAGCGAGCCATGTGCTTGTTCAAATTAATACCAGAAGGATGGCATACCTTGGGATAGCGTGTTATAGCCTTGGGCTCGCAACGGGGAAGAAACTTAAAATCCCAAAACCCTCTCGGTACATATAAACCTGTAAGAATACCATGGCATAAATGTAGATAACAATGAGTAAAAAGGTTGTCTACCTAGAAATTGTCATGGGAAATGTTATGGATCTTATACAGGAGTCCCTAGAAAATCACCCAAGGCTCCGAAAATCATCTTAGGATAGGATAAAAATACAGATTAAGAAAAACCATATCCCGGAGAGCCCAATACGTATTGACCAGCAAAACCAATTAGCATTCAAAGTGATAAATGTTGATTTGTATAGCTTGGGAGGTGCTCCAACCCCTAGGGTTCAGGGTTTGGAGGGAAAATTACCACAAGGGCATCTAGTGATGTATCTACTATAAGTTCCTTGTTTTAATTACAAACATTTTGTTAGATAAACCTGTGGAAACATTATTTATGAAGAATGTCATTGTTCACTATGGTGTAATGAGTGGTGGATGGAAACAAATAAACACTATATGAAGAACTAATAGCTTTAATGATTGGAAATTGATATGTATATATAATAGCTTAAGCACAATATATAATGTTAACAATATGCATATAACATGAAAAGATCTTGTTCGAGCTTAAGCTCTCAAATTTCTTCTAACCATAAAAACTAATAAACATATATGAAGAACTCATATACAATTTTTATAAACCGATTTACAATGTCCAAACATGAATCAAAACCCAAAACATTCCTCCATGAGTGCAAGAAATTATAAGTGTATAATTACATTCACTGTTCGATCGATGGCCATAATTAAATTTGGAACCCCAGACTCGAGCATAGTCTCGGTATTTCACCATGTAGGAAATCTAACTTAAACCCTACACAGAAGACCCAAGAAGTGCGAAAGTGGGGCCTTAGTCAGAAAGAAGACCACGACAGGTTTGGACAAAAGGGTCACCATACTTGTGCCAGAGAAACGAAAGAATTCCTGAGTGATGTAACATAAACTTTAGGACAAGAGAAACCATTTTGAGAAGTGGAACTCATACGTAGCCGAGCTTGCAAGAAAGAGCACAAGTCAAGAATTAGTGTTTAATAGGTTGAACCAATCCAAAGTGATAGAAAACCATGAGAGTAATTAGAGATTACCTCTAGAGGCGGGGAGGGAGAAACCCAGACATCATTCTCTCAATCTGTAAAACAAATTGAATACTTTGTGACAACCATAAAATTAAAGGTTGGAACCCGAAAGGAACCTGGTAGGTATGCAATGCGTACCCCAACGACAAGTCTTGAGCATAGTCGAGAGTCGTCGCAACATGAAATAATCCAATCCTAGAAATAATATCCAGGTCAGAACCCATAAAATTTACTGCTGAAAGAAAAAACAAGAAAACAATTCAACAAGTATTTTATGCGAGATTTAGTATACCTATAATCGTGCAATGGAATAGTTGTGTTGACCTTATCTGGAGGGTACCTAGGCAGCATTGTGACATCAAACCACAGTGGAAACCCTCACTCGAGCCCAGAGGTCATCACCTTAACCCTAGGTATCACTATTTGCAGAGGGTTGAGCACCAAAGTTCACCGGAGCAAATGAGCTAGAAAGAATGTGTGAAATGCAAGCGATTACGGAGGTAAAATCGTAGAATGGCACCTCCATCATTGATTTACAACATGAGGGAAATCATGGGCACAATACTTAAGGTTTTGAGTACCTAAACAAAAGCAGGGTCATAGTCATATATCAGACAACCAAAGGTGAAGCTACACGTCCATGGTTCTGGGGGTACTAAGGATGAGCAGAGTAAGTTGGAGATCTACCCCCAGAAGCAGATGACGTCATTCGCAGGCGGGATGGATGTTAAGCATTCTGTGGGGTGTTGGGAGGGGACGTGAAGCTTTTCCAAACCCCACTGGAGTATCAAGTGGACCTGCCCAAAAGAACACTTGTCGCTCTGTAAGTAAAGGTAAGGTAAGTCCTAGGGAAGGCGGTACGAGACTGGCACTAGCCTGACACCGGCGCGTGGCTCTCGTCTACCCGACACCCTTAAGCCAATGGTCAATCGCCATGTGTCCCACTGTCGATGTCCTTATGATGTCAGCCCTACAACTGTTGTCCTCACCTCATTCTCCATAAAAACTAGGCAAAATTAACCCTGTCTCGTTCCCCGATTCGGTAAAATATTTGTTTTTTACGGGTTTTGTCATGCAGCTAAGGGTGAACTCCAATGCTAGGTTGTTTTCAGGTCTTGCGTCGTTTTCTCCCTAGGATTCCCTCACTATTTGCAGGTATTTAGCCATTCCCTCGTCTGTTCGTTTTCCTTCAGTTTTCATTTTTTATATGGCCATGGGGAAGATGAAGCCCATGAAGTTTGTGCCTGAAACCCCTCAAGCCCGCGAAACCAAGAATATCCCTGGACCAGAACCCCTTGTTGACGCCCATGCCCGAATCCATGATCCGTCCTACCCTTTCAATCTTGCCAAAGTTAGACCCAAGTTGTTCGAGAAGTATTTAAAGGGTCAGGATATGTTTAGAGTGGTTGAGTCGGGTTTTTATTACCAAATAGTGCCAGCCACACACCCAGTGCCCAAATTTATCAATTGGCTCTTTGAATCCTATGAGGAGCATCGGGGATTGTTCCTGCCCTCTCAGGGAAATAAAATCTTCCGCATCTTACCCAACCTCATAAAGAAAGCCCTCTATTTTCCCCACAGTCAAGATTATTTTGAGTTCACCGAGTTATCTCTTTCTCGTCAGTTCTCAAAACTGTGATGGAGACAACAAAGTGACTTCCTCAGCTTTATATCCGGTGCTCACCTAACTACAATCCCGTCCTCATATGTGGTTCCATTTTGCTCCTTCATAGATGAAGTTCAACCAATCTTGGCTCTTATCGCAAGGATGTTAGGTCTCAACAATGTTGAGTGTGTATCCAAAGAATGCATAGTGCTTTTGTGGCTTATGTCTCAAAAGGGTATGCTTTTGAATATCCTTGTGTTCCTTGCTTCCATGATCCAAACCCAGTTCCAAGAGTTCTCGTCTATTGGGTCTTTCAAGTTTTGTTCCTTAGTGTTTTACCTATTTATGTTTTAACATGTTGATAGGTTTGAGAACCTAGGCCTTGAAAAATACTTGAAGACAAATGCCTAACCAAGAATAGTCTAAGAATGGAACTTTTCAATTCGACAGCAGCCTAGGGGGAAGGGGTATATGCAATTTTTGAATGATTTCATGTCCATAGCCTATACCATTGTGCATGACAGTCCCCCGCCTAGAATTTTCCCCGACGAGAAGAACTGGCTACAATTTAACAAGGAAGACAACACAGGGGACTGGTACCTGTATGACGATTACACTGAGACAAGGGTTTATGGCATGGAATTACCTCCCTATCGTTTTCCAGTGTTTCCAACAATGCACATCTTCACCCTCGAATACATCTGTCAAACCCTAAAGGCCGACCAAATTCACTTCGTACCTGCAAAGAAAGGATATATTCTCAAACTCCCAACCTCAGTTGGCCCCTTCACCATAAACTCAAGGCACGCCCTCTCCACTATGGAAATGTTGCTTTAAGGGATGGACTTGCAGCAAGGGAAAGTCTCGCCATATGACCCGAACAAAGTCCTTTCAAATAGAAAAGGAAGATTAAGTCGACTACTTATGTACACGAGACTAGGCCCCTCGTTGAATGGAGAGCTAACCTTGATGCATGGCCTTTGAATGCATAGATGGAAGAAGAGTCTTCAGCAGTAGAAGGAAGGGGCGAAAATTGCAAACGGATTTCGTAATCAATTTGCTGGAAATTCCTAAAAAATATGGTAGAATTTATTCAATATTTGCACAAGGAAATAGGATCTCAAGTGGAGGAAAAAAATGACTAAATATGGGACAGAGATTTTGATTGAACAGAGAGAACAATTATTCCCTTATAGGTTGAGTTCAAAGTGAGCAAGAAATTGTAACACGTTCTCTATTCATCTGATTAATGCAAGTAAGATTAAGGGAATTTTACCAATTGGTTTCCCCTAGATAAATTTGTGTACTTGTGTATGTTATTGATTTCATATTTGTGAATGTTGTTCTAAATTGTGAATTAATATCCGCAGAGTAATAGAGTATAATTGTGTCTTGATTTTAATTAAATTTTGTGAGCAGTTGCATTGAATTCTATCACCATATTTGTACACATTTTGACACTTGAAATTGTAATCTCACACTTATTGGTTTAAAAGAATTTTTCACACTAGCATTCAAAGGATATCTATTTTATGCAAAACTAACCCAAAAATATTCAAGATATTAATTATGAAAACAATGATAGAAGAACCTATTATGTGAATTCATAACATTTTAATCAAAATAAAACCTATAAATACACTAATAGAAAAACAAAGAATTATGTGAATTCATGACATCTATAATTAAAATAAAACCTATGAGTAAGGACAAATACATACAACCCTACTTGCATCTGGAGATAAATGTTGTTATCATGACTTCATGAAATGGATTAAAAACTAAAGTTGATTAATATTTGTTTTATAAATCATTATATATATATATATAACAAAATTCTTACTAGAAAAATTATTTCTATAATAAAATGTCTATGAGAAAATCAAATTCTTTCAGTGTAAAATTAACTCAATAAATTTGTTTGCAATTAACTACATTATTTTTGAAAATTTATTTATCTATGTAAAAGAACATTTATGCTTATTTTTCAAATAATTTTCAAATAAGGAAAAATTGATAATAATGTGAGTATCTTAAATTGTCTTATGACTCACATGTAATTTTTTTTGTAAATCTTCTATAAATCCATGGATATTCCAAAATCTCTAATATACATAAATACAAATATTCATATTCTTATAATTAATAAGACTAATATATCTGAAAAACAAAAATATATCTATAACATGTGTAACATTTAGTTATAATTCTTCACATTTCACTTTCCTGTCATATCTTATCCTCTCACCCATTCAAGTGTATACTTCAAGAGTGACATTTTAATTTTTTTTTCAAACACCTCATCATAAATGTGTGTACATTTCAACCACCATATATCTTGGTAGGAAGATTTTATATATAGATTTTATGGTTTACACTATATCAATAAAAGTGAGTCTAAACAAAAAATAATAATAAACAAAATCCACATACATTTTGTATATTTTATTTCACAATTAATTTAATGAAATGAGATTTTATCACTATCATCAAGATTGTGTAAATATCAATGGAACTTGGACATCTTTTAGATAACTCAATTCCAAAAATGATTTCCATGCTCAATTCCTACCTATAAGATTTGGATCTAAATCAAAACTCAACACAAACAAAATAATATATATTATACTTTATTGATATATTTTTTCATACAACCCCAGGGGTGCTGCTTGTTGACCAGTGAACACTGCTAAGGTGTTCGTGTCACTGTGCAGGTCACAAGTTCAAGCCTCGACTTATCTGTGCATTTTTCTTGGGGAAAGTGCAGTTGTACTTGAAGGTTATAGTGGAAACCATCAGGGATAGACCCTCACGTAAGCACGAGAGCCAATGAGTTATCGATTTCACTAATTATATATATATAACTTAGACTCTATCCCAATACCAATATCCTAACTTACCTATATTTGTGTCTCTGTATATAAGAAATCATATTTTCTTTTGTTTTGACATATTGAAAAAAAACAATAACTTTATGGAATTTATTGTAACTTGTAATACATGTATGTATTATAAACCTTCTCATACCTAAGTTATTGAGAAACCTTCTAGATCCAATTTACAACAGAGTAGGATTGTGTATACTTTGCATTAATGGTAACTTTTCTCTCGTTATTCTCATTAACTTTGGTTAATGTGATTTGACGGTTGGAAAAATAGTATCTCTTGGAAATTCAGAGCCAAGTCAATTTCTTTCAAACTCTCTATGAGTTCTAAATATTTAGCTCAACTTTATTAGAGAAAACTCTCACAGTTTAATTTGAACGCTTTATAATAAATAAGTGTAATATGCAACATTGTTTCTTAGTACCAACCTCTTATGCAAAAAGTATTTTCTAGCAAAATAATTACCAAAGTGTGTTTGCAAATTTTTCTTAATTTTAAAACTTATTATTATTAATTTAATTATTTTTTAAAACTATTTTAAATTTAAAGGAATTATAAAATATCATACATACTTATTATAAAGTTTTTATTATAATTATTATAATATTTACACCTCAAGGGATTTTGTCCCTCTAGATATTTAATATATTTGGAGCTAAGATGGATATAGTATTAAAAAATCTATTATGTAGTTAATAATTTTGTATATAACCATTCTCATGTATAACATTTTTGTGGAAATAATTAAAATTGATAATATTCTTATTAAATTTCAAAAACAATGTTTAAAATGTGTAAAATAATATGTTTGTGTTAATTATTATGACATATCCATATTAATTTCAAAATATATATCCCATGAAGAGATATTTTTTAAAGTGTTTTGTATTAATTATTATGACATATTCATATTAATTTCAAAATATATATCTCAGGAACAGATATTTTTTAAAGTGCAACTAAATAAATAGATTTATTTCTTTTGGACTTTAAAATTAATTACATAATCCAATGTGATCAAATGTTTAAATTAATTAAGAATGCAAGAATGCACACGTGGGGAACATGATTTATCAACCACCACCAACTTTTTTTAGCAGGACAATTCATTCTTTAGAAAAATAGGTTAACATCGTGTTTTAAACTTTTCAAACACCCATGTTTATATCATTAAATGAACAAACAGTAAAGAAAGGGAAATTTGATTTTAAATGATTTTTTATCCATCAAAAACAACCACCACCAAATAATATATTTTGGGTCTTATCAATAAAATTGTCATTTCTTTGAGATCTAAGCATAGTGAAAGGACAATCATATTCTTTCCAAAAAACGAAAAAAAAAAGGTTATAATCAGTTTTAAACTTTTCAAACACATGTGTTTATATCCAAAAGATTAAATGAACAAACAATAAAGGAAGGAACGATGGATTTAATATAATTTTCATAAAAAAAAAAATTGAAGTGACAAATAAAGAATTAAATCATTTATAAATATTAAGATTCATTAATATTTGATATGTATTTTCAGAATTTTTTATTTTTATTTTTATTGTTTTTAAAATAATTTTTATTTGTCATAAATATTAAGATTTAAATTGTTTACTTCATGACACTTATTTATTATGGAGATTTTTTTTTAGTTTTTAAATAATTTTTATTTGTCACAAATATTAAGGATAGGTGTACTTTTATGACACTTGTTTGCTTTAAATAATTTTTTATTTTTAAAATTTTAAATAAATTTTATTTATGACAAATCTTTTAAAAAGTCATCAAATTAGTTATTTATGTTATCGAGACTTTTTTTTTAATTTTTAAATCAATTTTGTTTATGACAAATCTATTAAAAGCCTGGTAAAATTAGTAATTTCATTAATATTAATCAATTAGAAAATAGAAATTTAAATTTTGAAAATTTCAAAATTACATTTTAATTCCCAAAAAATCAATTTAAGGCAATTTAGAATTTTCATAAATTTTATAAATTATTTGAAAATATGAGAGATCAATTTTTTTGGACCACAAACATGCCTATATGAATCACATATTTTTCAATAATGTAATATATAATGTGAATGTGATGTATTTTGTCATTATGAATGTAGTGTATCAACATATATAATAAATAACGTGAATAAGTTGTATTAATGTATTGTTAGGAAATATTATTACGAGTAGAAATATATTTTGTCACATGAAATTTGAAAAACAACTAAATTTGTTTATTTTAAATTTAAAAAAATAATTTTATAATATATATATAATTTAAAAAACCAGTAAATTTATTTCTTTTAAATTTAAAAACAATAATTTTATAAATATAAAATTATTTTATTTTTATTTTTCAAATTTTGATGTATTAAAATATCAAATTTATTTTATTAAAAAAAAATTGTTTAAAAATTTTAAAAATATTATACACTTCAAATTATAGAAATAATAAAATATCTTTTTGTTACTAAAAAATATTTTGAAGTTGCAAAAAAGTAAGTAGAGTGGTATGAAACATGTTTATTATACTTTCAGAAACAACAAAGCACTTCATAAGTAAACAATTTGATTATCTAAAATATTTTATGTCTTTATTCTAATTAAGTGAACCAACATGGATCCTTTATTACAATCGTATTTTGTGATTATTTCTATATTAGTAAGATAATATTAATATAAAAATATTTAATATTTAAAAGAGGTAGTCTAGCTTATAGATGAAATGATCTTTTTCACATGAAATGACATTTTTCACGATCATTTTTCTAGTTAATTTTAATTAAGATTTGAAAGAGATTTTTAAAAAATGAGTTTAAATTGTTTAATCTACATAATTGGAGTGCCCAAGGTGTATGACATGGTGCTCAATTTATTTATGCATTCAAAATTATATTTTGAACAACAAAAAATCTTGAAATTGTATTCCTAAATTTAAGTAAATTTCTGTGAAAAAAATTATTTCATCTATAAATTAGATTAAGCCTATTTAAAATAGTTTATAATTTATTATTCTTTCTTTAAAAAAATAATAATAAAAAATAAAAAATCTAATTTATTTGAGTATTATATATATATATATATATATATATATATGAAAGCATTAACAAAGAATTTTAAATAATAAACTAAAATCTATAAATAATTGTTTTAAAAAAAAAATAACCAATATGATAACTAGTTGTAGTTGTAGAAACATATACACAAGTAATAAATTAAAAATTAAAATAATTATAGTTTTGTAGTGAAAGTTTTGAGAGTATTTCAAATAATAAATTAAAAGTCAAAATAATTATAATTTAGTGGTTTAGATATGAAAATTTTCAAAGTATTTTTTAAATTTAATATAAAAATATTAAATTGTAAATTTAAACTTTTGAATTTATATAATTTGGACTAATTATTTTTCTTAAACATTAAATTCCTTTATCTATTTAAGTTTGATTTATGAAAGATTAGACTTAGAAATATAATCTAAATAAAAAAATGCAATTTCATCTTTATAAAAATTCAGAAGTAAATTTATTCATAGAGACAAACATATGAATAAAGAAAATAATCACATAAATAATTGGCCCCATAATAAACGAGTAGACTACTATTTTTTTCACACAGAAAATATTCTATATAATAATTTAAATTTCCTTCCGGATGCAAAACAAATGAAAAAATAAACAGTTACTATTATGATTCCCCATCAAGTATGACAAGCTTCATACTTTAAATGTAAAATTCGGGATTACATATCACAGATCATTTATAGCTTCACTCATTGCTCTCTTCACATTGAAAACAATAGCAAACAAAATTCACTACAAGATAATGTAGAAATAGAGCACACAACAATATAAATTATTCCCGTCTCACTTAGTCCAATGCTACAATCTAAACAATATAATTAGCTCAATCTCCTTGCTTCCCTTTCAGATTCTAGCAAAGTAAGGACATCACCTTCTCTGATAGGTCCTTTTACATTCCTCATGATCAGTCAATTCTGATCATCCAAAAATTTTCCTCAGACTTGTGTAACTTGACCTCTTGATCCAGTACGGCCAATTACTTTCACTGCAACTGCCAAGTTATTAAATTCTACTTATTCGAGCAGGCCTGTTCTTTTATTGTTCAAGCGAGCTCGATTATTTAACAAGTGAGCTTGAAGTTTTTCTTTCAATGCACATGTCAGACGTGCATCATTATCAGACGAGCCTATTTTTCTGGTTTATATATATCCTTTTCTGGGCATTTTTGTACATCCTTAAGCTTTGTAACCCTGACACACACAGTTATTTCTTTTTCACTGCAAGTTTATAGAGACAAGGCTATAAGTAATCTTGGAAGCTAGATAAAAATAGCTGAAATTTTTTATCGTGCAACTTTGTGCCCACCAGTGATTCTCGCACATGCCATAGTTATTATTGGGCTCTCATCTTCCTTAGAAAAGAGTCTCTATCATACTGTGGCTATATTTTCATCAAGATTTTCTCGTTGATTTCAACTGAGAATATAATGTTTGTCTTATGTACTGTTTTAAATATCAATATAACAGTGTTTTTTTCCTTCCAAAAAAAATCTGCCAATTTCACACTGGGATCCATGACTTACTCGAAAACTATTGCTCATGCTAAAAGCTCCAATCTCTGTGCGAACTCCACCTAAGAGCTAGAGATGTGCGTATCGAATGTCTTAAGTAGAAACAAATGCAAAAACCATGTTCCTGCATCTATGTTTAGGCCTTGATTGGTAGATTTATGCACCAATGTCCCATGCACGATGATACTACACACTAAAATTCAAATTGAATATCTTAAGGTTAACCAAAAAAAACATGTTAAAAGAAAAAACACATTAAAAAATTGAGCTTGCAGCACAAGGATACATATGGAACAGAATCCAATATTTCAATATCATGCCGGAGGACTTGAAAACCTCCATCCAAAATGCCATTCAGTTGTGAAAATCTCCCCCAAAACATCACCATTTCCATTTTCAAAGGAAAAATGTAAAACGAGCTATTTAAATACAACAAAAACATATGAGAAAACATGCGTGATAATGAGAAAACATGTGTTCAAACCTGTGATAATTACGACGAGCGAGAAAATCCATGATAATGACCACGAGGGTAATATTTTAGTTTCTATTTCTCTTGTTCGCATCGATACGCTGATTACACCATTTCTATTCCCTTCAAATAAAAATATTGGGTGGGACAAATTCAAAAGTTTCGAGCGGTTTTGAAATCCAAAAAATATTGGGCTCGACGATTTCAAAAATTTCAAGCCGGTTTGAAATCCAAAAATATTGGGCGGGACAAACTGAAAAATTTCGAGGAGGTTTGAAATTGTTGAGATTTTCTGTTTTAAATAAAATAGGCAAAAATCTTAGTGTGTGACAACAATAGGAATTTGTTGCTAGATTAGCTCCAGGTTGTTGGGAGAGAGTTAATGCATCCTAAATTTGATGTGAGAGGATTTATGAGGCAGTTAGATTCTCCTTGCTATAAAACAGGTATCCATACGGATGGTGTGAGAGTGTGTGAGAGTTTGTAATCTCCTGTTTGATTAATAAAGAATTGTCGATGCCTATGTTGTGTGGACGTAGCCCAGATTGGTTGGGTGAACCACGTTAAACCTCTGTGTTTTATGTGCTTGATTTATTTGCTGAGTATTTAGTTTTATAATAAGTTGTGCATCTGATCTCCAACAATTGGTATCAGAGCAATGTTGGAGTGCTGGTGCTGTTGATTACTGTCCAACTGCGTGGAGGGAACAGATCTGCGTGGAGGTGGAGCGCAAAGGTGTGTTGGGCTGTGTATTGTTGGAGGTGCATTGAACGTTGCTGGAGCTGTCCAAACTGCGTGGATAGTCCAGCGTGGATAGTCCATTACCTGCATATTGCTGTGCGTAGAGGTCGTTTACCAAAACTGCGTGGAGGTAAAACAGTGTTGGCCGTAAACCAACTGCGGAAGCGTGGTTTGATTGCTGGTGTTGCGTGGAGTTCCGAAGGTGTGGAAGCGTGGTTTGTTTTGCATTGGCGCTGCGTGGATTATTGATGGTACGCAGAGCTGTTGTGCGTTGAAATTTTGAACAGCATTGAATTTGACATTTTGAACAGCGTCAAATCGATTTTTTATTGAATGTTTTTTTTTTAAAAACAAAACACAAATCGTTTATATTATATTGGTATGAAGTGCCATATATATATATGAAGTGCAAATCGATATACATAATCGATGGGGGGGCATAATAATGTGATAAATCGATTTGAGTGTTGTTTTTAAACAATAATCGATTTGATAATATAAATCGATTTGTATTGGCACCATTTGCACAAGGTATTTTGAAGTGGTGTTTTTTAAAAAGATGAAAATCGATTTGGTATCAAATTCACACATGGTATGAAAGGTGAAGGGCATTTATAAATAGTTTTGAATATTTTTTATTTTTTGCCATTTGCATATGGTATGAAGTGAAAGGAAATATATTGTTTTTAAAGGGCATTTGTTTAGTAAAAAAAAAAAAGGCATTCTTTATTTAAAAGTTGGAATTGGAGATTGGTTTTTTTGGCTGATACAAGATGGCGAAAACTCAAAGTGCCCGTTTTGAAATTGAGAAGTTTAATGGCAAGAATAATTTCGAGATCTGGAAGGTTAAGATGCACGATCTGCTGATTCAACAAGGCGTGGCGAAAGCGCTGTTGGGGAAAATCAAAAAGCCTTCTTCCTTGACGGAGGATGAATGGGATGAGTTGGATGACAGAGCTGTGAGCGCAATTCGGTTATGTCTGGCGGATGACGTTCTATTCAACATTGTGTCAGAGAAGACCGCCGCAGGCCTGTGGTCGAAGCTTGAGAAGCTCTACATGACGAAATCCTTGACAAATCGGATTCTCCTGAAGCGACAACTTTATGGTTTGCGAATGAAGGAAGGTACCTCGATTACTGACCATCTGAATGTTTTCAATACTCTATTGGTACAATTACAAAGTCTAGATGTAAAATTTGATTCAGAGGATAAGGCAATAACTCTATTGTGTTCATTTCCCGAATCGTGGGATCACTTTGTTACATCCATAAGCTTTAGTACTGCAGACATCCTTGAATTTGACGATGTGGTTGGAGCCTTGTTGTCTGAGGAGACGAGGAAGAGGTCGAATGCAGACACCTCTACATCAGAGGCAATGATGGCCAGAGGTCGCTCAAGAGAGAGACACTCCGGGGGTAAGCATAGCAACTCGCGTTCAAAGTCTAAAGGAAAGAAGACAAAGGTGAAGTGCTGGCATTGTGGGAAAGCTGGACACTTGAAGAAGGATTGCTGGAAGCGACAACAATCTTCTAAAGAAGCTTCATCGACAGAGAAGAAGGAAGCAAACACGACAGATACAGGTTCGGCATCTGGTTCAGGTATGAGCGACGAAGTGTTGTCAGTTAATTTGTCAAATCATGATCAACATTGGTTGTTAGATTCCGGTGCATCAAACCACATGTGTATTCATAGAGAATGGTTTAAGACGTATAGATCAGTTAATGATGGAGTCGTGTACATGGGTAATGATGTCACATCTAATATTGTGGGAATAGGGAGTATACAGCTGCAAATGTTTGATGGGACAACTAGAATATTAACTGATGTGAGGCATGTACCAGATTTAAGGAAAAATTTGATTTCATTAGGAGCACTTGATTCAAATGAATATAAAACTGTAATTCAAGGTGGAGTAATGAAAATTTACAAAGGCATTTTACTAGTTATGAAAGCTAAGAAAGTAGGAAATCTATTTCAGTTAGAAGGAAGTACAGGGTCAGATTTTGTGTCTACGGTGTCTGAACATGACAGTAGTTCCATTCACTTATGGCATCAAAGATTGGGGCATATGAGTGAAAGAGGGTTGAAAATTTTGGCTGATCGCAAGTTACTTCCAAATATGAAGTCTGGAAAGTTAGATTTCTGTAAGCATTGTCTGTTTGGAAAACAAAGTAAACAAAAGTTTAAAATAGGCAAAAATACTAGTAAAGGCATACTTGATTATATCCATTCAGATGTTTGGGGACCAGCCCCTACAACTTCATATGGTGGTTCGTCATATTTTGTATCGTTTATTGATGACTTTTCTAGGAAAGTGTGGCTCTACATGATGAAAAAGAAGTCTGATGTTTTTACAGTTTTCAAGCAGTTTAGAGCATTGGTAGAAAACATCACTGGTAGAACTATAAAATGTTTAAGAACTGACAATGGTGGTGAGTTTACTTCTAAGGAGTTTGACAGCTATTGCAAGGATGCAGGGATCGAGAGACATAAGACCACGGTTTATACTCCTCAGCAAAATGGAGTTGCTGAACGCATGAACAGGACTCTTCTAGAGAGAGCAAGGAGTATGCTGAGTAACATCGGGTTGCAGAAGGAGTTGTGGACGGAAGCAGTGGCAACAACTTGTTATGTGATAAACCGATCTCCATCGACGGCGATAGACTGCAAAATTTTGCAAGAGGTATGGAAAGGACACCCTTGTGATTATTCTAAACTCAGAGTGTTTGGTTGTGATGCATATGCTCTAGTGCCTAAACATCAGCGAACTAAGTTAGATCCAAAGTCTAAAAGGTATATCTTTGTTGGGTATGGTGTTGGAAGAAAGGGATATAGATTGTGGGATCCTACTACCCGCAAAATCATCATCAACAGAGATGTAAAGTTTAATGAATCCTCTCTTGTACAGTTAGATGTAGATAGTAGATTGAAACAGGATGATGTATCTGATTTACAACAAATTCAGTTTGAAATCTCCTCTAATGATAGCTATGATGACCATCGTTCAGATACTAGTCATGAACAGGTTTCAGAATCAGATTATGAACAGGGTTCAGATATAGAGCGTGAACAGGTCTCAGATGCTGGTCATGAAGAAGTTCCTGCAGAGGGCAGTCAGCAAATTGCGGGAGCACCAGAAACATCCTTAAGGAGGTCTACAAGAATAAAACGTGCTCCTAGAATGTATGATGATTATGTTACTTCAGTTGCTTTGACCGCTAACGATGATGAACCTCTGTGCTATCAGGAAGCTATAGAAGGTTCGAAAAGTGACAAGTGGAAAGCAGCCATGAAGGAAGAAATGATGGCCTTGAGTAAGAACGGCACATGGGATCTGGTTGAGCTTCCGAAAGACAGGAAAACTGTGGGGTGTAAATGGGTTTTCAAGCTGAAACGGGGTGTGAATGATACAGAGGACAGGTACAAAGCGCGACTGGTTGCAAAAGGGTTTTCTCAGAAAGCCGGTATTGACTTTCATGAGATTTTTTCACCAGTGGTTAAAATTGTTTCAATTAGAATTGTGTTAGCATTAGTGGCTTTTCTTGATTTAGAGTTGCAGCAATTAGATGTTAAGACTGCATTTCTACATGGAGATTTAGATGAGGAAATTTATATGGAACAACCGGAAGGGTTTGTTCAGCATCGCAATAATAAATTTGTCTGCAGGCTCAAGAAGTCATTGTATGGTCTGAAGCAGTCGCCTCGACAGTGGTACAAGAAATTTGATTCTTTCATGTTGAGTCAATAATATATAAGAAGTGAATATGATCATTGTGTTTACTTTAAGCAGTTAAGTAATGGCATGTTCATTATCTTAGTGTTGTATGTTGACGATATGCTTTTAGCAAGCAAAAGCATTGAAGAAATCAACAGGTTGAAGACTTAGATGGCAAGGACGTTTGATATGAAAGATCTAGGAGCAGCAAGACAGATTTTGGGCATGGAGATTTTTAGAGACAGGAGCAATGGTAAGCTGTGGCTATCACAACAGAAGTATATTGAGAAAATACTTGTAAGGTTTGGTATGAACAATGTGAAGCCTGTGTCAGTCCCTTTAGCTTCCCATTTTAAGCTTTCTTCGAGTTTATGTCCTAATACAGATGAAGAAAAGGATTATATGTCTCGAATTCCATATGCCAATGTAGTAGGGTGTTTAATGTATGCGATGGTTTGTACTCAACCAGATATTTCACATGCAGTTGGGGTTGTCAGCAGGTACATGGCAAATCCGGGTAAAGAACACTGGTCAACAGTGAAATGGGTGCTTCGGTATTTGAGAGGCACAAGTAGTTATTGTATCACTTACAATAAGAGTAGTGAATTTGTTTGCGGGTATGTTGATTCCGATTTTGCAGGTGATTTGGATAAGAGAAGGTCAACTTCAGGGTATGTCTTTACTCTTGCAGGTGGAGCTATTAGCTGGATTTCAAAGCTACAGAACATTCTTGCTTTATCCACTACTGAAGCAGAATACATTGTTGCTTCTCATGCTTGCAAAGAGGCGGTTTGGTTGAAAGGTTTGCTTGGTGAGTTTGGTAGGCTACAGGACAACATCAGGTTACTTTGTGATAGTCAAAGTGCAATACATTTGGCTAAGAATCCGGCCTATCATAGTAAATCAAATCATATTCCAATTAAGTACCATTTTGTAAGACAGGTTATTACTGAAAGGGGAGTCTCTCTTGAAAAGGTGCATATAAAGGAAAACTGTGCAGACATGTTCACGAAACCAGTTTTGTTGGAGAAGCTGCGTTGGTGTTTGGCTTCTCTTGGCTTGCATAAAAGATAAAATAATAAACAAACAGGGCATCAGGCTAATTGTTGTCAAGGTGGAGATTGTTGAGATTTTCTGTTTTAAATAAAATAGGCAAAAATCTTAGTGTGTGACAACAATAGGAATTTGTTGCTAGATTAGCTCCAGGTTGTTGGGAGAGAGTTAATGCATCCTAAATTTGATGTGAGAGGATTTATGAGGCAGTTAGATTCTCTTTGCTATATAACAGGTATCCATACGGATTGTTTGGAGAGTGTGAGAGTTTGTAATCTCCTGTTTGATTAATAAAGAATTGCCGATGCCTATGTTGTGTGGACGTAGCCCAGATTGGTTGGGTGAACCACGTTAAACCTCTGTGTTTTATGTGCTTGATTTATTTGCTGAGTATTTAGTTTTATAATAAGCTGTGCATCTGATCTCCAACAGAAATCGAAGTTTGAAACGCTGTAGGCATGAAATCGAAGTTGGAAATGTTGTACGCCGAGGTGACAGGTGATGTTGAATGAATGTAAGTTACATTGAATGATGGAGTTGCTCGAGTGATCGATGCCATGGGAATGGGCATGGAATGCTTAGTGGTACTCTTAACAGCATTAATGCGCGAATAGCATACTAAATATTGGTTGTCTGGTGGGATGGCTTTAAGGTTTGGGTAATGACCTCCCACCCTAACTGCTTCCCTGTCATTTCAAGCATTCTCACGTTTTTCTCCGCGGAAGATGGTTACTGCCTATGTGGCAAAACTCCTCCAAGGTTTCTATGGTGTTGCAGAGTTTCGAGCTCCAGTTGCAAGGTAAGTCTCCATAGTGATTGTAGTTCTTGAGAGAGAAATTACAGTTTTAAGAGCTATTATTATTCGTTCGGGCTCTGCATCGCTTCATAGTTACAGACATAAGTGTTAATAGTTTTCGAATGAATTATTATATTATGAGTTGTTTTTGTTAGGGCCACTGTAATACTCATGAGAGTTTCCGCGGTTGATTACTCCATCCTTCCTCCACGCGGCTTCCGAAGGATTCCAAGGTTCAAGCCTTTTGTTGTCTCTTTAATCATTTTGTTTTTCAGGTTTTTGGTTATTAAATAATTTGGTGTTGGTTACATTCTTCCAATGGCTACACTTGTAGGTTGCTTCTACATGTTCTGGCGTCGAAGCCTTAAGGTGAGATTTGTATCTAACTTATAAATTTGGCCTTTTAACCTTCCGACTTAAAACTGGTTATTTATCCTTACCTTCTTGAATGATTGCATGTAAGCTTGGGGTTTGACACAGTGACGTTTGTGCTTCCTTCAGAACTTGGCTGTGGAAAATATTCTAACTTTTCTTCTTCGACGCTACCAGGTACCATACTTGCTGTAAGGTGCTTGGTCACCCGTATATATAACATTGTAGAAGAACTTCGTCCTGCTACGGAGTTATTCGGTCTTAGCTGGTTATTTTTAAGAATGTTAACCCTCATTCTTGGCCAGAACCTTCCACTCGCACGCGAGGGGGTTCATATGTCTTAGAATATCTTAGTTTCTTCTCATGTCGGGATACTCATACTTGAACATGTTTATTCTAGGCTTGTTTTCCCCAACCATATTTTATATAATGTTATGGTTTTGTCTCAGAATTTTAAATTACCTTCGGAAAACACGTTTTCTTGATTTTCTTTAACCATTCTGTTTACTTGTCTTTTTCTAAAATAATCTAAATTGTACAGTATTTCCTTAAGATTCAAGACTTTAAAGGAAGGAGTATTTCTCCAATATTAATATATGATTTCCATTGTTATTCAATGTGGCCTTTTGGGTTTAAATACTCTCTATATTAATTCCATTTAATTAGAATATATGTATAAAAGATAGTAATATTCATATACATTCATTCCAGAATATACTCGTTTTAACAACAGTAAAAAATTCTATATCTCCCTTCCTTGTATGTGTAGTTTTTCCTTGTCGTACTAGTAAAATTCTACCCTTCTCATATAGACATAGGAAGCTTCTATATTTCTTTTTGTTTTCTATTCCATAATGAGTTATACAATTCTTTTAAATGTTATTGTTAAATATTTGGGTTGATTCATATTGGAATGTACTCTGTACACATAGAGAATACTTTTACCACTTTGGATTAGTGAAATTCTATTCTCTCACAGTTCTTTTTGTTTTTATATTAATGATAGTTTAATTTCCTTTTGAATTATGTAGATGGTAAAAATTTTATTATACTCTGGTTGTCTTCGAAACATCCTTCTTTAAGTTTAAAAATTCTGTTCCTACTTCTATTTTCCATAGTTTTTAACCTGAAAATGGCGTGTTCTGTCAGTGGTTACACAAATTTGCAGGAAACGATCAACTGGGAACCTTCTGGGAACCTTCTCCTCGAGGGTTCTGAGTTAACCGTTTCTTGTCTAACTTTTCCAGAAAATAAATTAAAAACCAACACTAATTATTTTTGTGTCAAAAAGATCATTCACTGAACCTATTTTACTCACAATTAAAGTACTGTAATTTTTTCTTTGAGATCTCACACTTAAAACTGTTAAATCCATTCATAACCTTAAATAGGCTTCATGACAGAAAACTTATATGTTTTCTCGTCCAGTGACTGATATTTTCCTCCCTACCTCCAGAGAGGCAATCACGTTCTCATTTTTCATGTGTGCTCCCACTGGTTATGACCACCTCCCGAATTTTTCTTTGCAATATCCTTCTCCAGTTACGAAACAGAAGCCCCAAACCTCATTGGGATTCAACCTTTATCCTCAAAGGTTGGTCACTGTTACTCTTTATCATCACTGGTGTTATTATTTTATGGAAATCATAATTAATTCAAACAAAATTAATTTCTGCTCCTAACATATTGTTAAAATAAAAAAAATAAAATAAAAATGTATTAATGTCTTAACAACATATCATAATAGTCAGTTAGCACTTAACCTAACTGTTACATTCATGGATTGCAGAAGATGAGAAAGCCATGGAATCCAAAAGAATATGTGCATGCCTGAGGTTGTGATTCTAATATAATAAGATTCATGTTAATATTTCTCTCATAATGAGCATGCAGAAAAACAAAATGAGCTTGCAGACGAGGTTGGAGGACACATGAGTGTCGATTGCTTGCTCCCATCTTTCGAGTGCAAGTTCTGCCCGAAAAGTTTTTCCACTCCTCGTGGGCTTGGAGAACATGTGAAGCATCATAGCCACGGTAAAACGTTGCTCCCATGAATGAAATTTTTGCAGTTGAATTTACAAACATTTCTAGCAGCTGTAGTTTCTGTGAATGCATGGATTGCAGAAGATTAAAATGGATGGAATCCAAAAGATTAACATGAATATATGCATGCTTGAGGTTGTGATTCTAATATAAAAAGATGTCTCTTTCAATCAAGATTCATCAGATGTCTCTGTCAATCGAGTTTCATCTTAATCTGGAAGTATATATTTACAAAATAATGTATATTTCTTTCACAATGAACATGCAGAAATAAAAGAGGAGAAGTTGGATCGTGCACGCAACCGTCCAGAGTCAGAAGTACAACTGGCCATCTATTTTCAATTTGATCCCTTTTCAAATAATTTACACAGTTCAATCCGATAGATTATTCTTCTTTTCATGTAAATGGGCAGCCAGAACAATGGTTCTCCATCTCAAATTCAATCACAATTCGCTGGAACCCCAACGCTTCCTCCCTCGTCACTTCAGTTTCAACTTACAGCACCTCAGGCACAACAAGGACAGTATTATCATACCCCAAATATGAGGGTTGTGGACTTGAATGTGGACTTGTGGCAAGTCGAAGATTTTGGAAAACCAGTAAGCTGGACAGCCATTAATATCCAGAACCGGCCACTTGGTGCAAAAACCACGGGGTGCATCCGGCCAGATATGGTGCCAACCAGAACCCAGGACCGTCAACCTCATCATGATCAGCTCTTATGCATTGTGATCAAAAGTCAGGCATTGGAGCAAGCATGCAAAGAAACTACCCTTATTCATTGGGACAAGTCATGGCATCATCGTCATCATCAACTGTCGCTGTCACAAAAAAGGGATCCAATCCAAGCTTTCAACACCATCAGCAAGTCAGGTGTTGGAGAAACCATGCAAAGAAACTACCCTTATTCATTGGGACCATCGTCATCATCACCTGTCGCTGTCACACAAGGGGGATTCAACCCAAGCATTCAATGCCAGAATCTTGCAAGAGCCATTATGAGGATGTGTATTTTACAGCCAGCATGGAGATATTTGTAGGTTTTTTTTAATGTTTTATATAGATAGAGAGAGAATAATAGCAATAGTAAAAACAGATTGACTTATTTTTAAATTAAAAAAAATATAAAACATCAAGATTTTTAGTCATTCTAAAAAAAATTGTATGTCAAGATATTTCATCTTGGTTTCTTTCAACACTTGGTAGATCAAATCTCTTCACTCCATGTCAAGATATTTCATCTTTGTTTCTTTCAACACTTGGTAGATCAAATCTCTTTTCACTCGAAAAGAAATTTGCATCTCAAGACATTTCATCCCTCTCCCTCTCAACACTTGGTAGATCAAATCTCTTCACTCCAAACAGAAATTTCCATCTCAAGAAATTTCATCCATCTCCCTCTCGACGCTTGGTAGATCAGGAGTTCAAATGGATCTAACATACTTTTATTTCTCACTTTAAATAATTTTTATTCAACATGAATACCATGAATATCATGGGTCAATACCATGGGTTCTTATAGCCTTAGAGGTCAAAAAAACATCTGGTAACCAAGTCAAAACACCACCACCAACAACAATAATGATGTAGAATTTTTGTATTTGTTATTTTAGTTTAAAGATGTTTTTATTTTAACATAATGTTATTTTTTTTCTTAAATTTCAAAAATAAATTAAAAAAAAACTCTCATACTTACATTTTGAATATTCAGAAATATTAAATAAATTAACAAATTGTTTGAACATCCATGTGATATATATATTCAATTTTTGGTACAAGTACATGATTAAACCATACTTATTTAATTATGACAAAGAATTGGGAGAGTGGAAATGATGCAAGAACTGGTGGAAGATTAGTGTAGGATATAAGAGTTTGTTAAGTTATCAGAGTTCAACAGAAGACATGTAGAATGTCATAAACATTGAAAGAAATATCGAGGAAAAATAATTCAAGTATGAGGTAGTAGATTCGTTTGGTTTAACAATAAATATTAGCATGTGTTGGTAGGTGAGGAAAAAGGAGTCATTTTCATGATAATGGAGATTTGGATGAGGATTAAAGAAAAAAAAGGATTGTGTGCAAAGGACCATACAATAAGAGTGAGGGGTAGAGTTAGGGTGAATCGTTGATGCTAGTAGCAGAAATAATATTGCAAGAGTGTGAAGAAAAAGATCTCAAAAGTTCTTGACAGTATTGATGGAAATTTCTGATAATTTCGAACAAAACAGAGGAAGCAAAGTTCCTCAACTCAAACACAAAGAAATGAGAAATTTGGACAAAGAGGATATGGAGAAAAGCTCTGTTTTTATTAACCATGAAAATGACAATAAAAATTGCAAACTTCTTCAGAAATACAATTCTGGAATACTCAAAAACTCCATACTCTGTTTTTACAAATTCTGTAAAAAAATAAAAAACAGACAGTTGCTGAAACAGCTGTTTCAGCAACAGTCAGACAGTTGCTGAAACACCGACGCAGTTGCTGAAACAGCCTGTAGAATGCGTTGCTGCTCCAAAACACAACGAACCTGTTTTCTTGCTGTTTCTTCTGATCTTTCTATTTCTCTGCCTTCAAACTCTCAAAACAAATTCTTCTATTTTGTTCTAACCTTAAAATGAACTGTTGTTCATCATATTTATAAGCAAAAACATATTTGACTTATAATATTAAAATAATGCAAATATCTTCTAATGCATATCTGCGTATTGAATGCACAGGAGGCGGTGATGCCCTTTTGGAACAAAACAAGTCGGCTGTAGCAGGAGTAATAACTCTGCAAATTTAATGCACAGTGGAGTGCAATAAATAAACCATGACTTTCAGGCATCCGATATTTTTGAAATATCTACAGCGGATCTGATTTCTGTCCAGCTGTTTATGTTGCAGTTGGAATTAAATTCCAACACTCCCCCTTAATTTCAACTGCTGGGTTTTTCACCATACCCAGGCATTCTCTGAAATGATCAAAATTTTTCTTTGCCAATGGTTTTGTCAAGATGTCAGCTAGCTGATCCTCTGTTCTGCAGTGCTGCAAAACAATCTCACCATTGTTAACCAATTCACGTATGAAGTGAAATTTGGTGTCTATATGCTTTGTCATTTTATGAAAAACAGAATTCTTTGACAATGCTATTGCCGAGCTATTGTCACAGTAAATGGTTGTGCCCTTTTCTTGTTCATGACACAAATCTCTGAGAACTCTTCTCAGCCACACTGCTTGGCATGCTGCTGCTGTTGCTGCCACGTACTCTGCCTCTGCTGTTGACAAAGCCACAATTGGTTGCTTCTTGGAAGCCCATGAGATGGCTCCCGATCCCATATGAAACACATATCCCGATGTGCTTTTTCTATCATCAACACTTCCAGCCCAATCACTGTCAGTGTAACCTGTCAACATGAAACTTTCAGAAGAGGAGTAAAGTATACCAAACCCCTTCGTTCCATTCACATACCTTAGAATCCTCTTGGCTGCCTGCCAATGAGTCTCTTTCGGTCTTTCCATGAATCTGGAGATTAAACTCACTGCGTGCATAATGTCCGGCCTAGTTGCAGTCAAGTACATAAGGCTGCCAACTATGCTCTTGTACAATTTTGGATCAAAATCCTTGCTGCTGTCTTCTTTGGTCAATTTCAACCCCATTACAGTTGGAGTCACGGCTGCCTTACTGTTCTGCATGTTAAATCTCTTCAACACTGCTTCTACATATTTACCTTGGGAAATGAAAACACCATTTTCATTTTGGTCTACTTCAATTCCAAGAAAATATCTTAAGAAGCCTAAATTAGTCATTTCAAATTCACTTTTCATGACTGCTTTAAAATCAACAATGAGAGAAGCATCATTGTCACTAAAGATTAAATCATCTACATATAAAACAACAATAAGAATCTTACCGTCATTCTCCTTTATGTAGAGTGTGGGTTCACCATCACACTTCTCAAACCCATTGTCAATCAGATAAGCATCTATTCTGCTGTACCATGCTCTTGGAGCTTGCTTGAGCCCATAAAGATCCTTCTTCAGTTTGCATACTTTATGCTCTTGGCCTTCAACTTCATAGCCTGGAGGTTGTTCAACATAAACCTCTTCTTTTAACACTCCATTCAGGAATGCAGATTTCACATCCATCTGATAAATCTTCCATTTGTGTTGTGCCGCAATAGACAACACTGTTCTGACTGTTTCCATCCTTGCTACTGGTGCAAAGGTTTCATCATAGTCTTTGCCTTGTTGCTGCTTGTAGCCTTTCACAACAAGTCTTGCTTTATGCCTGTCGATATTGCCTTCAACATTGCTTTTGGTCTTATAGACCCACTTAACTCCAATGGCATCTTTGCCTTCAGGGAGGTCCACTAACTCCCATGTTTTACTCTTCTCAATTGCACCAATTTCTTCATTCATTGCTTCAATCCATTTATCTTCATTTATAGCATCTTCAAAATGAATTGGGTCATCAACATGACAATACAAAGCGAATAATGAATTCAGACCGGTATTAGTACTTACCTCTCCTTGTTCATAAATCTCATTCAGATTTCTGAATCTTGGTCTTCTTGGTGTGCTTGGAGTTCCATCCGAACTTGAGGGTATTTCTGATCCCTGTGGTGTGCTTGGAGAAGCACTTCCTTGACTTCTCAATGCTGTTCGAATTCCAGCTTGTGGTGTGGTTTGTTGTACTTGCTGTGGTGGAGGAGGAGCCACCAAAGAAGGGTTATTTGCTGCTGTCCCTTCCTCTTCTTCTTCGTGAGACACAATTGTCTTCACATTCACCGTCTTCTCTAAGCTTCCATCCCAAGCTTCATCTTCAATGAACTGCACATCTCTGCTTACTATCAATTTCTTGGTCAATGGATTATAGAGTTTGTATGCTTTTGACTCATCACAATAGCCAATAAAGACACACTTCTCCCCCTTACTGTCAAGCTTCTTCCTTAGCTGATCCGGTACATGTGCATATGCTACACAACCGAATACTCTCATGTGAGTGACAGTTTGCTTTTGACCACTCCATGCTTCTTCTGGTATTTTGTTCATGACAACTTTAGTTGGGCATCTATTCAAGATGTAAACTGCGCAAGTGACAGCTTCTGCCCAATACTCATGCAGCAAGTGTTTTGCCTTCAGCATACTCCTGACCATGTCCAGAATGGTCCTATTCTTCCTTTCTGCAACACCGTTTTGCTGAGGTGTGTACCTCGCGGTGAACTGCTTTTGTATGCCATTCTCTCTGCAAAAACGCAGAAAGTCTTTGGAGATGTACTCTCCACCTCTATCTGTTCTGAGCACTTTGATGTAATGCCCACACTGTTTTTCAACAAGAGTTTTGAAGTGGTGGAATTTCTCAAACACTTCACTCTTTTGTTTCAGCATATACACCCATGTCTTTCTGGTGTAATCATCAATGAAAGTTAAAACATATTTATTTCCGGCAAATGATGGTATTTGCATCGGTCCACACACATCAGAGTGAACAATTTCCAATGGTGCTTTGGCCCTTATACTCTTTTCTGCTGGAAAGCTTTCTTTGTGTTGCTTGCCCAAGATGCAGCCTTCACAAAGGTTGTCCGGTTTCTCGATCAATGGCAATCCCTTTACCATTCCCTTTCTGTGCAACAGATTCAAGCCTCCGAAATTGAGATGTCCAAATCTCAAGTGCCACAACCAATTCTCATCTTTCACTTGTTCCTGAAAGACTTCTTGTGTTACAGCTGCAATAGTTCTTCCTTCCTTCAAATCTGCCCTGAGTTTGAGAGGAAACATTCTATTGCTGGTCATCTGCACCTGTGCAATGATCTTCTTACTTGGAGGTATGTCTCTGATTGTACACATATCATCTTTGAAGAACACATTATAACCTTTGTCAATGAGCTGTCCAATGCTCAAAAGATTACATTTCAGACCTGGTACATAGTATACCTCTGGCACAATCATCTGTTCTCCATTTCTTGCTCGGATACTGACTCTGCCCTTACCCTTGACAGATATCTTACTATCAGTTCCTGTTGTTACCTCAGATTTCACATTTTCATCCAGATTGGCAAACATTGCAATATTTCCAGTCATGTGATTACTACAACCTGAGTCTAAGAACCAAAAATCTTCTTGTTTGTCTTGTGCAATGTTACATGTTAACAACACAATCTTTGGATTCTTATCTTCTTCATTTGCAAAATTAGCATTCTGCCTACTATTCATGTCATTTTGCTTTTTCCTACATTCATTGGCATAGTGCCCATATTTCTTACAATAATGACATTGGACTTGGGATTTGTCATACCTTTGTCCATGAGCTTGTTGTTTGCTTGAACCTTCATCTTGGTTCTGATTGCAGCTCCTTCCGCTTGTGCTTGCAGGATTATTTCTGCCTTTGTTTTGGCTTCTTCCACGACCTCTGTTATTTGCTCTGCCTCGACCTTTTCCTTGGCCAAAAGACATCCGAGTCTTGAATGCTTGCTCAAAAGAGGAATCTGTTCCTCTACTCAGTCTGTGTTCATGAGACATAAGAGAAGCACTCAGTTCATCTACTGTGAACTGTGAGAGATCCTTTGTTTCTTCTATTGCTACCACAACAGCTTCAAACCTTGAGGGTAAACTTCTCAAGATCTTCTCTACAATCCTTCTTTCTTCAAGGATTTCACCATGAGATCTAATCTGGGTTATCAACCCAATAACCTGAGTGAAGAATGAATCTATTGTATCAGATTCCTTCATGCTGAGTGTTTCAAAGTCTCTCCTCAACATCCGCAACTTTGCAGTCTTCACCTTCTCCATGCCTTGATAGGCAGTTTTGAGAATATCCCATGCTTCCTTGGATTTTGTTGCTGCTGCAATCCGTGGGAAAACACTTTCATGTACTGATTGGAAGAGAAAAAAGAGGGCTTTGGCATCCTTCTTCCTGTCGTTCTTCAACTGGTCTCTTTGTGCTACTGTCAAAGCAGCCAACGCTGCTGCATTTGCAGGTTCAACATAGCCAGTTTCAACCAGCTCCCATATTCCCTGAGAAGCAAACAATGCTTTCATTGTTATGGACCAATAACTGTGATTTTTCCCATTAAACTGTGGCAGTTGGGAATTTGTCAAACCAGTTCCAGCATCTGCCATCTTCGCTGTAAAAGAAAAGAAAAGATACTGACTGTATAATTAAAAACAAGCAAAAACTTTCTCTGCTGGAGAAATTTGCTCACTAAGCTTCTTACAGCTCCTGCAGTGGAAAAACAAACTCTGTTTTTGACTCACTGAGTGCCTAGACTAGCTCCGATACCATGATGGAAATTTCTGTTAATTTCAAACAAAACAGAGGAAGCAAAGTTCCTCAACTCAAACACAAGGAAATGAGAAATTTGGACAAAGAGGATATGGAGAAAAGCTCTGTTTTTTATTAACCATAAAAATGACAATAAAAATTACAAACTTCTTCAGAACTACAGTTCTGGAATAACTAAAAACTCCATACTCTGTTTTTACAAACTCTCGTAAAAAAATAAAAATGCATGCTTGCTGGAACAATTGCTTTCAGCATGATAACTTGTCAAACACCGACGCAGCTTGCTGAAACAAACAGAATGCGTTGTCGTCTCCTTAAACACAATAACTCGCATCTTCGTCGTTTCTTCTGCTCTGTCTATTTCTCTGCCTTCAAACTCTCAAAACAAATTCTTCTATTTTGTTCTAACCTTCAAAAGAACTGCTGTTCATCATATTTATAAGCAAAAACATATTTGACTTATAATATTAAAATAATACAAAATATATTTCAAAGCTTATCAGCGTATTGAATGCTGCAAGCGGTGATGCCCTTTTGGAACAAAACAAGCCGGCTGTAGCAGGAGCAATAACTCTGCAAATTAAATGCACAGTGGAGTGCAATAAATAAACCATGACTTTCAGGCATCCGATATTTTTGAAATATCTACAGCGGATCTGATTTCTGTCCAGCTGTTTATGTTGCAGTTGGAATTAAATTCCAACAAGTATAAGGAGAAAACTTTATAGCAGATGTACTTGACAGTATAAGGAAAAAACTTTATAGCAGATGTTTTGAGGAAGTCTTATAAAAATAGTTCAGATATTCGTTTGCGTTTGTATCAGAGGTCATTGGAGGAGATTGGTGGGTAGATATTTTTGGGAATGCTTTTTCACTGTGCGTTTATAATCATAACAAGCACTAGTGCTCTCAATATATATGCATTTTTTATTAGAATTTCATTTTGATTGAACCTCTAGCGAAGGGTTTTTATTATAATTGCAAATTTACAATTTTATAGGGGGTATCAAATGGAAAACCTGCTAAGTCCGGGAATGTTTGAGTATGCTACCTCTTTGCGTAGTTACATTTAATGCACACAGCAGGGATGAAATTTTACAAGAAAATTGTCTGTTATGAAGCGATTTTTTTCGTTAAATACAGTTAAAAATATTGTTAAACATTCAAGATTTTTTTTGTTGAAATTTTAAAAATGGGTGAGAAGGTGTGAAAACCATCAATTTTGACCTGCTAGTCTGTTTCAAAATTCCAATCCTGACCAGAGTAACCATGAAAGATAGAAGTTGTAGTTAGGCAATTATTTTTGATACAAATTTATATATCCATTGTTTTAATTTTAGTATTCTTTGGTTAAAAATATATATTCATCAATAAAATTCTAGTAATAAATTTTTTAGTAAAGTTTTATTTAATTATATTGATGCTTATTTTACAACCAGCATGATGGAGATTTATAATTTTTTTTAGCTATTTAAAAAAAAATGTATGTAATATAAAAATAAAATATATTTTAACTAAAATATTATTGTCATTTTTTAGCTTGATTCATTGTCTGAGAATGATCAATTTTTTTTTTAATCTAAAAGAGATTTGCATCTAAAGACATTTGATTTTTCTGGCCATTTGGTAGATATGGAATTATGATGGATCTACCATGATATAATTTATCCTTTTAAATATGGAATCAAGTCGTTAATAATCATAATAATAATGATAATGAACAGACATACACACTCTCTCTCCATATCTCTCTTGTTACTGCCTCTCTCTTCACTTCTCACTCCTTATTCCTTTCTTCTTCCATCCCTCTCCCCCCCTGCAACTCCATCTCTTTATCCCTCCCTCTCTCCTCCTCCTCTCATCCTTCCTCTCTCTCCCCTTCTCTACTACTTCCCTCTCCCTTCCCCCTTCTCTCTCTCTCTTTCTCTCTACCCTCCAATCTTCTCTCCTTCTCCCTCCCTCTCTCCTTCTATGTCTCTGACCTCCACTCTCTCCCTTTCTCTACTACCTCCCTCTCCCTTCCCAATTCTCTCTCTCTCTCTCTCTCTCTCTCTCTCTACCCTCCAATATTCTCTCCTTCTCCCTCCCACTCTCCTTCTATGTCTCCCACCTCCATCTTTATGTCTCCCTCTACCTCTGTTACCCTTCTCTACCTCTCTCACTCCTCTCCCTCTCTCTCTCTTCATTCCTTCTCTCGCCTCTCCTTTATTTTATCTCCATTTATCCCCGGCCACTCCCCCTATTTCTCCACATATATTATGTCTTTGTTCTTCCCATATTTTTTAATCCAAAGTTATTGAATTTAATAATATTAATATTCTAATATATTGATATTAATCCCGAGTTAGGATGGATCTAGGTTGGTTTCACTAGTGCGGGGCTAAGGAAGAAAATCTATCTATTATATGACAAAAACCTATCGATAATATGAGGAACATATGATTAATTTTATCAATAATATGTAAATACATATAATAATAATGTAACCATTTTAAATAGGCTAAATATGTCTCATATTTATCAAGTCATTTTAATTTTAAATTTTCCTACTTACCTCAGTTTGTTGAGATGATAAATATTGTAAAATAACTTTAATGATGAAAAATAATGAAATACAAATTTTGAATGCAAAGGGACAATATAATAATATTGAATGATAGAAAATTTGAATAATAAGAATGTAGTCAATTACAAATAGTCTTCATTGTGATCAATCTAAAATTATTTTCTTGTACTAATCTTATTGTCACCCTTGTTAGTTTTGTCATATTTTCATATCGATTATATGAAAAGGGAAGTTGGAATTGTAAACTATTTAAATATTTAGCGAGCTCTTGTAGTAAACATCATACTTTGTCTCTCTTGCTCTCCAATATTAATAGGTTTTATTACTATAACACAAAAATCAATGTACATTGTCAATAATTTTTTGTGTTTACACTAAACCAATGCACACTATTAATCCAATGACTTCAAAATTAATGTACCATCATACATCCAATTATATGAAATCATAAATCAACATATACATTGAAATCAATGCATCTAATGCAACAAATCAAATAACATTAGAAAACAATATCTACACTAAAATCAATGCATCTAATGAAAGTAATCAAATAGGATTAGAAATCAACATGTACACTCTAATCAATGTATCTAATAAAGTAGGAAAATATGATTAAAAACCAACATCTACACTAAAATCAATGCATCTAGTGCAATCAATCAAATAGGATTAGAAATCACCATCTACACTAAAATCAATTTATTTAGTTCAAAAAATGAAACAGGATTAGAAATAATCCACACTGAAATCAACGCATCTATTGCAAGCAATCAAATATAATTAGAAATCAACATCTACATTGAAATTAATGCATTTATTGCAAGAAATCAAATGGGATTAGAAATTACCATCTACACCGAAATTAATGCATTTAGTGGAAGGAATCAAATAGGATTAGAAATAATTTACATTGAGATCAATGCATCTAGTGTAGGTAATAAAATATGATTATAAATCAACATCTACACTAAAATCTATGCACATAGTGCAAGGAATTAAATAGGATTAGGAATCACCATCTAAACTGAAATCAATGCATCCAGTGCAAGAAATCTTCTTCCCTCTCTCCCCCCTCCATTGATATCTATGTCTCCCTCCATCTCTCCTTTTTTGTCTATTTATCACACCCCGCAAAACACACACACTCTCACTCCATATCTATCAATCTCTTTGTACCTACCCCCTTGTCTCCATCTATCTCTTCTTTATCTTCACCTTCCATGTATATCTCTATCTCCCTCTTCCTCTCTATATCAACCCCAAAACATACACTCTTTTTCTGCAATCTATCTATATATTAGTCCCTCCTCCTCTCCATGTCCCTTCTGCTATACTCTCTCCCTCTCTCTCCATCTTCCTTATCACTCCCTCTCTCTCTTTCTCTCTCCACATTTTACTCTCTATGTATTTATTCTTACCTCCCTGTCTCTCCCCCTCCATCTCCATCTCTCTTTCCCTACCTATATCCACTCTCTCTCTTCATTTCTCTACCACCTTTCTCTCTCTCTATCTTCACCTTCAAAATTTGTTACTATATTTCTCTATCTCTCCTTCTCTCCCCCTGCTCTCCATCTCTCCTTGTTTGTCTCTTTATCTCACACCAAAAAATATACACTCTCTCTCCATATCTCCCTTGTCACTTCCTCGCTCTCTCAACTACTCACTCTTTATGTATTTCTTCTTCACTCCCTCTCTCCCCATCCAAATACTTCTCTCTATTCCTCCCTCTCACCCCTCCAACTCTATCTCTCTATCCCTCCTCTCTCCTCCCTCCAACTCGATCTCTCTATCCCTCCTCTCTCCTCCCATCTCCCTCTCTCTCTCCTCCTCTCTTCCAAGTCCCCTCTATTTTCCTTCCTCTCTATCCCTTTCTCTTCTAACTCCCTCTCTCTTCCCCCATCTCTCTCTCTCTCTCTCTCTCTCTCTCTCTCTCTCCCCTGTTATCCTCTATCTTCCCCCATTTCTCTCTTCCCCTCTCTCAAGTCCTCTCTCTCTCCCTTTATCTATCGCCTCCATCTATGTGCCCCCCCTACCCTCGCCGCTCTCTCTCTCTATCTCTCTCTTCCCTCCAATCCTCTATCTTCCCACATCACTCTATATCCTTTTCCAACAATGTTACTATATCACTCCCTTTCTCTTTCTCTCCCGCCTTGTCTCCATCACTCCTTCTATGTCTCTTTCTCTCACCATTAAACGTACACACTCTCTCTCCATATCTGTCTCATCACTCCCTTTCTCTCGACTTCTCACTCACTATGCATTTCTTCTTCCCTCCCTCTCTCCCCCTCCAACTCCATCTCTCTATCCCTCCCTCTCTCCTCCTCCTCTAATCCTTCCTCTCTCTCCCTTTCTCTCCTACCTCCCTCTCCCTTCCCCCTTTTCTCCCTTCTCTCTTTCTCTCTCTCTCTCACTCCTCTTCCTCACTTTCTCTCTTCATTCCTCCTCTCCCCTCTCCTTCAGTTTATCTCCATCACTCCCTTGCCACTCCCCATATTTCTCCACCTCTATCATATGTCTTTGTTCTTCCCTCCCATATATATATATATATATATATATATATATATCATGATATATCATGATATATTAATATATATTATAATATAACAAACTTAATATTGTATTAATTCAAAGTTATTAAATTTAATAATATTAATATTATAATATATCAATGTGAATATTAGATTTAACAATCATAAAATTATTAATATTAATATTAATAATTTAATATTAATCTTAGGGTTAATAATGAGTGTTTTTCATGGTATTAATAATAATTTGGTCCATGGTATTTGGGCCATAGACTTCATATATAATTAGATGTTGATTTCTAATCCTATTTGATATATTTTTATTTATTTACCTCGTCTCTTTATACCTCTTTTATATTTATTTATTTACCATACCTCTTTAATAAATATGGTATTTGGCCTTGTAGAAATTATACAAACATATTTATATCAATGGAATCAATGGAATCAAGAAATGTATTAAAGCTACATATTGAATCCTTCTACAAATCAATTGCGGAAAATAAACATAATCGCTAATCACGACAAGTAACGAAAGAATAAGATCAAACCACAACACAGATAATTTCTCGAGGAAAGCGTGCTACTCAAAACCCCACTATATTCTATTGTATATTCAATATGGAATTATGAAACAATACAAATCATTCTTGCTCACAAGAATCTCCTGCACTCTGCCTATTGCCTCACAATGTCCCGGACAAAATCATCCAACACTTAGCCAATTATGAGCCTCTAAACAGCCTGCCTTGCTTGCGAAATTCGTAATGAAAGCAATCCATATTATTTAGAAATTTTGGCCTTTCAAAACTGTGCAAGCATCATGGAAAATATAATGTATGTTTCGTTGCATGTGTGTAACCCAATAATGCTATAACTAATAGTTAACATACCTTTAACCTTTGTCTCAACTGGGTCTCCACTAGAACTGACATGCATGCAATTATTAATAGTAAATCATCAATTGCATGTTAGATCATTGATTCATCAGTTGCATGTTAGGTCACTAACTGTTAATTAAATAATATTTTATTCATTTGATCTCTCGCTAGTGCAACAATCATTTACAACTAGCTCATCTAACTTTAACTCCCCTAGATTGAGTTAACTGATTTCTCATGCATTAACTAATGCACCAACTACAATTCGAAATATAATACAACTATAATTACTCTAGATGCCTCAAAAACTACCTTCAACTCACAATTCATGAGCTAATTGAGTTTATCACACACAGTTAGCTTTTACAAGTGATTTTGAGATAAGATTCAATTTATTTTCCAACTTACTTAAGGGAAAATTAAATTAGACATAACACCAACTTAATTAATTAAATTTCCCATCACACTAATGTATCGCTAGGAATTGTTGGTCCCAAAATAGTGTGTGTGCTATAATTTCTTGTTGGACTTAAACACTCCCTCTCAACAAGTAAGGGATTATCTCCCACTTTGATCCTGCCTCTATAGTATTCAAATTTTCTCTTGGTGAGTGCCTTCGTCAGAATATCTGCATCCTGATCCTCCGTGGGAATGTACTGAAGTAACATAATCTGTCTCTGGACACAATCTATAAGATGGTGGTACCGTATGTCAATGTTCTTGGACCTATCATGGAATACCAGATTAACTGAGATTTTAACGCAAATCTGGTTATCACAATGTATCACCGTCGGATCCATCTGAGAAACAACTTATTTATCATCTAGATGTCCTCACATGCAACTTGACTTGTTACCATGTATTCTGCCTCAACTGAACTGAGTGCCACAGATCATTTCTTCCTGTTGTACCAAAAAATCGTTGTTGATCCTATGTTGAAGATCCCTCGTGATGTGCTATTTCTGTCTGATGGACTACCTACCAAATCTGCATCCATGAAGCCTTGAAGCTTCACTCCCTCTATCAGTCTGTACCATAATCCATACTCTGTATTTCCCTTGATATATCTCAAGACATGCTTCCCTGCCTTCCAAAAGAGCTTGGCTGGCTTAACCATAGCTTGACTCAGCTGGTTAAGTGTGTAGATAATTTCTGGTGTAGTGTTCACCAAGTACATCAGTGAACCCACTAGCTACCTGTAGACACTAGCGTCAACTACTTCTCATGAAGTAGCATCCTCTTTCCTCCAATTTTTTGGAAGAGGAGTATCCATGGGTTTACATCTCTCCATGTGAAACTTACCCAGAATCTCTTTGGAATACTTTCCTTGAGAAAAAAAAAGTTCACCATCCCTCTACCATATTTCCAAACCAATGAAATAGTGAAGAAGTCTCATGTCCTTCATTTCGAACTATCTTGAAAGAAACTCTTTGAAATAATCTATCAACTGCTCATCACCTTCGAAAATTAGATCATCTACATAAATTACGATCATCAAGAGATTACCATCAACCAAAATCTGGTATGGGTTTACATCCGCTTCACTTTTGGTGAAGCCCACCCCGGTGAAATAGTTGTCAATTCGAGTGTACCAAGCATGAGGTGCATGCTTCAGCCCAAACAATGCTCTCTTGAGTTGTCACACATGCGACTCATTGTCAAATATTTGGAAACCTTCTGGTTGATCTATGTACACTTCTTCCTCAATAAATCCATTAAGAAACACAGTTTTCACATCCATCAAATGGATGCACCACCCCATCTGCACTGAGAGTGCAAGGACAGATCTAATGGAAGAGTACCTCGCGACTGGTGAAAAAGTATCCTCATATTCAATCCCCTTAACTTGTGAGTATCCTAGAGAAACAAATCTGGCCTTGTACTTGTCCAGACTCCCATACGCTTCTTTATTCACCTTATAGATCCATCTCGATCCAACCAATGATTTTTTGATTGGTCTTAGGACAACTTCCCATGCACTGTTCTTGACAATGGAGTCATACTCCTCCACCATAGTGTCAACCCAAACTGGTTGTTGCATTTCTTCCTCAAAGGAAGATGGTTCTATCACAATACACTTGCTCATAAGATCCATGTATCCAGTAAACTTGTCTCGAGATTTTCTCTGTCTAGGTAGTGAAATAGGTGCTACTACATTCTTTATCGCATCAAGCCTCAATCTATCAATGTTCGTGGTATGCCTTCTACCATTTTTGGTGGATGGATGTACATGAGTGTTTTCTGCCACTCCATTATCCTCCACATGTGGCTGCTCCACATATTGAGGCTCATCCTTTGGAACCGGGAGTTCCTCCTCTGCATTCCAATATAGCTCCCTCTCAAGGGACAATTGCATGGATTTCTCCTCATAAAATTTTGTATCCCATCTCACAACATTCATCCCACTATTTGGAAAATAAACCTGATTGTTCTTAGGAGTATCAATGTACCCCACTGTAATATTCCCAATTGGGGCTGCTTAGCAAGGCATGCCTAAAAAATGCATTTTTCAGGAATGTATGCTACATGATTGGAAACCAACCCTTGGATCCATTAGATTTGACAATATGTGACCTGAATCCAATAGGGGATCAAGAAAAAATTCTTCTAGGTGAGTTAAATAGATCTCCCACACCTAGTACAGTTGCAAAATGCCCAAGAATGGGACTACCACACTATCTGACAATACTGCTAAGAGAATAATGCAGTTCAGCAAAGCAACAGCAGGAGGCCAACATTGAGGCTCAACATTCATGTATATACCAGCAAATCAGATCCATAATGGAGCCCATACATTGTACAACAGGAAATAGAAGGCAAGAATGGAAGAAATCCGTGAGAAAGAGGTGTTGCAACACATATATTGACTGCAAAAGGCTTGACAACATTATTTTATTGAGTATACTACAGAAGTAGATTAAAAATTAGATCTAGGACAAGATAATGCATGAAAAATTAGATATATGATAGATCCATACACTATAATGTCTTTACTTTACATACTCCTTGGGGTTTTCAGCAATACATGAAGCACATGGAATAGATCTGAGATTCTATGCAGAAGATCTGCAGATCTATTCAGAATTCATGAGGCATATATAGGAGTATTTAGATCAAATCTGAATATGACATGGATAAGAACAAAAATCCATGGATCACTATAGTGAAGGGTAGATCCCCAACACTAGAGATCAATCCTTAATAGTTGCCAAAACACCCTGCAACTTCTATCCTTGTAGATAACGTAGTTCTGGAAGAGGGACTGCACTGTAGACTTGAAGAATAGTTTGGCCTGATGCCAAGATGTAGATCTGAAGCTCCAAAGGTCCATAACACTCTTTCCAATGGGATAGAAAAGTTCCCCACTGAAGAGATGCACTATAATGGCCTAGATCTAAGCAGATCTAGCCTCCACTTGCTGCAACTTACAAGGACAACCAAACCCTCAATGGTATCTACGTTGTAGTTGGAAGATGAAGCTTGGAAACATGCCTGATAGTGGACAAGATGTACAAGACTTCCCCTTGAGCTACTCAATGGAAGAGGTGGGATTCCCAATCAGGAACACCTAGTGATAAACATCACTATTATTTTTTAAAAAGCCAAGAGAATGATATATGGGTAAACAGACAATATATTCAGAAATATGATATAATCAACAACCCTTCTATTCTTGTCCTCCTCTTCCTTTTATAGGATAGAAATCTTACCAAACCCATAACCATCTCAATGATTTAGCTCCATTCACATGTGTAGCCTCCAACTAAAACTGAGCTGTGCATCTAGGAGGTTCATTGCATCTAGATAGCGTTGTTGATTTGGTCCTATTGACCCTGTCAAATGTCTCAAACCCTTTCACACATAATGGGGTTTTATTAAGGCAACCCAGATTTAGCCTTGTTCACACGGGGCATTGATTTATTTTGCTATATTAGGAATTTTATTGATCCTCCTTTACGCATTTATTCATGAGACAGAAAATTAAAAAAATATTGAATACTCCTATTAGCTTGGGCTAATTAGGAATATTACAGTCCTCCCCTCCAAAATGTTGCTTGTCCTCAAGAAACTGATAAGGTGAGTGTTGCAACTCATTTCCTCCTCCATTGGTGACACAAACATGAGTTAATCTCCCTCCTTCTTCCAAGTGTTCACCAAACCAACCTTCCATGACTTTCTCCACCAAATTTCTCATGAGATGCAAATAGTTCATCCCATAAGAAGACATTATATCATAGGAAACAAACATGGTTTTCCAAATGTTCTCCCTGAAACATGAGACATAAAGTACATGGGGATTAGCTATCCCATATGGCTCATGCATTCCTTCGCTCCTTCCTCCATACATCCCTATGAAAAGTACAAGTACATCATCAATATAGGGAATTAAAACAATGTACATACAAACATAAATTTCTACATATGGAGGTGGGTCATAGTCCCACACGTGGAACTAGCGTAGAGCATTTCTTTCCGGCATCAAATATAGATGTGGTAAGTGGTTTTTCCACCACTTAATTTCTGCCCATACCATCTCACCATGGTTGGAAGTGTGATATATATTTTGGGCCTTAGGGAAGCACCCATCATGATGAAAAATCTCCCTTTTTCCTCCAAGGGAGTGGCCCAATTCAAAAATTTGTGTGGCCCAATATTGGCCATGAATCTTACAAGATATAATAATCCTCCTTGGAGTCATGGCCTACAAAAACATGGTGTAAGAATGCATGAATTCAGAATATAAAAAAAGTGTAAGAAGAGCATCCTCTTCACCAACAATCCTCATCATATCAATGGAGTGGTGCATAGATCTATTCTCTTCCTCACTGAGAGAAAGAGAAGGTTGATTTAACTCTTTCTTAGAGTCATGTTACTGTTCCAACTCCACAAGGCTCATGCATCTTTGACAATGCTCATATAGTTCTATTTCAAATCCCTCCCAATAATAGCTCCTCAAGATGATGTTGTTGAGCTTCATAGAATATGTGTGGCTGAAATTGAACTCTTCATAAGCCCTTCGTAGTAACTTCTCCTTAAGATTGGAAGCTCTAGATAAGAAGATCCTACCATGATTATAGATGACTCCAACTAGGATTGTCTAGCTCTCATCATGAAGCAACTAATCAAGAATCATGAAAGTGTGAAGATCCTTGGAATATTCCACCAACAGTTGGGATTTCCAATACGGATCCAATGTGCCAAACAATGACAACGCTGATAATGTGTCATCTAAAGTGTCTGCCATGTTGTTTCTTTTCTCCTTGAAATTTCCCATGTCCAAGGTGTATACTAGAAGGTCATGCCTCCCCTTTTTCTCCTCCTTGACATCTCTCATGACAAAGGTGTAACGTGGAAGGTTTCTATCCCTTCCTTGCTGCCCTCCTTGCACATGCACATGCTCAAAAGAAGATGGAATTTTTTGGAAGTTAGTCTCCCATGGAATGCTATCATATATCCAAAACCTATTTGGGTTTGAAAAAGTATGCATGTGTGACCACCATCTCTCCTCATGTATGGAAGAGTGTTCTCTAAACAAGTTTGTCTTCTGATTCAAGGATTTCATTCCTTGCTCCATGATGGTGTCATTCGTCATCCTTGCAACATATTCCATCAGCGCAGTATGAGATGAGAGAATGAATAATGATGTCAAAGGAAAAATACTTTCCCTCTCCTTGGGCCTTCCCTATACTCTCAGCACTGTGGTATGGTATTCTAGTGCTCCCTTCTCCCTTAGATCTATGAAAGGAGCATCAATGCATGAAACATATTTCACCAAATCTGAATCAGATGGTCTCCCAGGTGGTACACCACAATATAGTGATGTCTCATGGCTCATCCCCATGTGAACATCAGATGGGAATCTCTTATGACTGCTTCCAGCACGCAATTCCATCTCTGATTATTTTGTGGAAGACTCATGGTAAGGGGGCATCACCCTCACAGATGTAAGAGTTCTTTTGAGTAGAGAAACTCCCCCATCTTCTTCTTCATGTAGTAGACAATCGCCTCCCATGATAACATCACTGTGATCCTTCATATTTCCTTCTTCACCCACCTTCTGCAAGATTTCACAGTCTATGGTGTTCTCCTTCGATGTAGTTAACTCATGAACACCCATCACCTCCTTAGTGTCAAGATTCTTGATCACAAAGGGCTGATCTATCATAGTGTGTGTCTCCAAAATTGAACGCAATATTGGAACACATTACCTCCATTATCCTATATCCTTGTCTATCATCATAGACACATGATACTCATCCTCTTCTTGTGAAAGATCCTTGGGGCCCTCTTGAAAAGTTACAAGAGCCCTCTTGGTGGAAGCAATGGCTTCTTATCCATCTCTCAATAAAAATAGATCTCGTCCTGCTGTCACAACGCTAGAGGAACCTTTCAGTTCTTCTTCTTTATCCTTCTCATCAATGGGGCATGCCTTATCAAATTGAGATCCTTTCTTTTGATCTCTTCTTGACATAGGAACACTCATGTCTTCCATGTGAAAAGAATGTGTTTGCTGAAGTGGTGTCTTTGCCCTTGGAAAATCATGTAGCAGATCTTGAACCCTTTCAACAAAGTTCTGAAATGGAGCTATCTTCATGGATCTTCCCATCTTATGCAAAGGTTCTGAATCCTTGGGCTTAGTTTTCTTACCTAAAGGAGTTTCACATGGCTCTACATCAACTATTTTCAGTAACCTCCTAGTGAACTTTGCATAAGTAGAGATGTTTACATTTCTTAATGAAGAAGATTCAAATAACCACCATGCATAACCCATACCTTAGAGGCGCAACGCTGATACTCTTATGGCTTCTTCTTCATAAACTTGATGCAGCCGAAAATATGTGTCCAGCTTCTTTACCCAAGACTTGGATGAGCTCTTAGGTGACCCATCAAAAGTAGGTAGAAAAGTTCCACCAAAGGTGTGATGCATGCACCCTCTTCTCCTCATGTTTTTGCTGGATCTTCTTTCTTCTTTGAGTTGAAAAAACTCTTGGAAGCTTAGATGATCTTTGAATCTTTCAAAATGAGATTCATATTCTTGGAGGTATTCACCAAGAGTATCCTCTTTTGTTGCCTCTCATTCTTCTTCTCCTCTTGCAAGGAATGTAGGCATGCTACAATGTTGTGGCTCTGATTGTGTGGCTGAATGCTCACACACATCATTTGAAGAACTAGGGTTTTATTCATGTGAAAATATCTCCAAAATATCTGCGTGTATTTCATTATTCATTCCCCTGATTTCACTCTTCAGCTCATGCATGGTTTGGAACAGATTTTTTGAGAACTCTTTCCCTTCCATTCTTCTAGAAAAGGGGGTTTTAACTTTGTCTTCTTTGTCTTCATTGTATTCAATATTCTTATTTTGTCTACCCTTCCTTGAAAAAGACATATTGGATTCTCAATAAGCACAGGTTGTGCCAAGATAGTTGCTCTAATACCACAGTAATATTCCCAATAAAGAATCATACAGCTCTGATACCACTGTAATATTCCCAATTGGGACTGCATAGCAAGGCATGCTTGAAAAACGCATTTTTCAAGAATGTATGCTACAATATTGGAAACCAATACTTGGATCCCTTAGATATGAAAATATAAGACCTAAATCCAAGAGGGGATAAAAAAAAAATCCTTCTAGGTGAGGTAAACAGATCTCCCACACCTAGTACATCTGGAAAATGCCCAAGAATGGGACTGCAACACTATCTGACAATACTTCTCAGAGAATAACGTAGTTCAGCAAAGAAGTAGTAGGAGGCCAACATGGAGGCTCAAAATTCATGTATATACCAGAAAATAAGATCCATAATGGAGCCCATACATTTTACAACAGGAAATAGAAGGCAAGAATGGAATAAATCCCTCAGAAAGAGGTGTTGCAACACATATATTGACTGAAAAAGGCTTGACAACATTATTTTATTGAGTATACTACAGTATTATATTAAAAATTTGATCTAGGACAATATAATCCATGAAAATTCAGATCTATGACAGATCCATACACTATAATGTCTCTCCTTTACATACCCCTTGGGGTTTTCAGCAATACATGAAGCACATGGAGTAGATCTGAGATTCTATGCAATATATCTGCACACCTATTCAAAATTTCTGAAGCATATACATGAGTATTTAGATAAAATCTAAATATCAAATCGATAGGAACAAAAATCCATGGATCACCAACGTGAAGGGCAGATCCCCAACACTAGAGATCACTCCTCAATAGTTGCCAAAACACCCTGCAACTTCTATCCTTGCAGATAACGTAGTTCTAGAAGAGGGACTGCGTTGTAGACTTGAAGAACAGTTTAGCCTGATTCCAAGATGTATATCTAAAGCTCCAAAGGTCTAGAACACTCTTTCCAATGGGATAGAAAACTTCCCCACTGAAGAGATGCACTAGAATGGCCTAGATCTGAGTATATATAGCCTCCACTTGCTGTAATTTAAAAGGAAAACCAAACCCTCAACAGGGTCTACATTGTAGTTGGAAGATGAAGCTTGGCCAAATGCCTGATAGTGGACAAGATGTACAAGACTCCACCTTGAGCTACTCAATGGAAGAGGTGGGATTCCCGATCAGGAACACCCACTGCTAAACAACACTATTATTTGCTAAACAGCAAAGAGAATGATATATGTCTAAACAGACAATATATTTAGAAATATAATATGATAAAAAACCCTTCTCTTATTGTCCTCCTCTTCCTTTTATAGGATATAAATCTTTCCAAACCCTAAACCATCTCAATGATTTAGCTCCATTCACATGTGTAGCCTCCAACTAAAAATGAGTTGTGCATCTAGGAGGTTCATTGCATCTAGACAATGTTGTTGATTTGGTCATGTTGACCCAATCAAATGTCTCAAACTCTTTCACACATAAGGGGGTTTTATTAAGGCAGTCCAGATTTAGCGTTGTTCACATGGGGCATTGATTTATTTTGTTGTTTTGGGAGTTTTATTGATACTCGTTTACACATTTATTCATGAGACAGAAAAGTAAAACTAAATTGAATATTCCTATTAGCTTGGGCTAATTAGGAATATTACACCCACAAATATCCCAATCTCAGTTGTTGGTTCGAACTTCTTCCTGGCGTCTTTGGTCACATGCACATAAATATATGAGCCAATGAAACATTAGGTTTCTTACCAGGAAAAGCCTCCTTTGGTATACTCATGCCAAGTATCCGATGAGGTCAATGATTGCATGCCTTTTCCCATAGATGCAACGGTAGGCCCTGATTATGCAACATCAATCGTGCTACACCCACAATTGTTGTATTCTTTCTTTCCGCAACCCCATTCTGTTGTCGGTTACGAGGTGCAATCAACTACATTTGAATTCCTTCTTTGCTGCAGAAGTTCTTGAATTCATTTGAGATGTACTCACCACCATTGTCGCTCTGTAGAGCCTTCCCATGCTTCCCCGTGCTTTCTCTAAGAACGTCTGATCTTTCATCTACATGAAGTAGATCCAACACTTTATAGAAAAATCATTGACAAATATCACATAATAATTATGCTTTGATGTCAAAGAAGTAGAGAATGGCCCACACACGTTTGAGTGAACTCTCTCAAGAATTTCCGAAGCACGATTCTCCTTTTCGTGAAAAGTAGCCTTTGCATACTTGCCCATAGAACATCCCTTGCATGTGTATAACTGTGCAAGAGTACCCTTGGGAGGACCCATAGAAATATGTTGCATGACCTTCAAGGCTCTATGGTGTAGATGGCCTAATATCTTGTTCCATAACTCACCCTCATCCCGGCTCACCACTTTTTCTGCCTTACCCATCAATGCTGTACAACCACCTACATCAAGTTTATAGAGATTCTTCACATGAATCCCAATATTCTTGGCTTTTCCTGATGCTTTGTGTTGAAGGAAATATTTTCCCTCACTGAAAACAACATCATAGCCTCTATCGTCCAACATTGTGACTGAGACCAAAATTTTATTCAAGCCTGGTACATGCATTACATATTTTAATAGAAAGGGTTTACCTTACTACCTCTGGAAGGTAACTGTAACAAACCCGGTAACACTATATCGACTGTCATCACCCATTTAGATATGCATTTGGAGGTCCTTCTCCTCCAGAATACTAAAAATTTCTTTGTCTCCCATAATGTGAAACGAAGAACCACTATCCAAGTACTACCACACCGATCCCATTTCACTTTAAACCATGCATGCAATGAGTGAGAAGTCAAGCTGAAATTGCAAGGCCTAAGCCTCACCAGCTGCAGATCGTGAAGCCTTCTTGTTATTCTTCTTTTGTCGACAATTAGTGCCATAATGTCCATGCTTGTTACTGTGAAAACACTTCACTCTTGACATGTCATGCTTCTTGCCATATTTGCGGGAATCGTATTTGGAATTCAATTTCTTTCCTTTCCCCTTCTTTGCCTTGGTAGCCAAATCACAATCTTATTCATCATCATTCTTAGATCAAGATAAATCCTTGGTATTCCTCCTGAATTATTCTTGCACCAAATCTGACAAAAGTTGTTCCCAATATGGCAAATTTTCCCTTCCATTGACAGAGTTCTAATAACTATGCCAACACTTGGGAAGTCTTAGAAGAGTTAGGCTCAGCAAGTCATAATCTGTGACAGTAATTTCGACACTCCTAAGCTCATCACAACATTGGAGATTTTTTTTAAAATATTTCAGAATGGTGTCGCCTTTCTCCATTTTGATTTTCCTGAGCTTTTCCTTAAGTGCCAATTTTCTATGACCATTTATACTCTGAAACAGATCCGTCAAATATTTCCACATTTCATATGGTGTCACTTTTTGATGGATACTTGAGACAATGTGGTCTCATACTCCCTCCACTAAGATCCTCCTCGCCTTTGCAACCTTCTTTTTCCAAGCATCAAGATTTGTGGCATCTATTGCAATGGGTTTTGGAATGTCATCGTCGATGAATTCTTTCAACCTATTGTCCAATAGTACTGCCTCCATTTTGTATTTCCACATAATATAGTTAGAGCTTCCTTCAGGTGCATACTCCAATATCAAGTCATTTAAATCCATTTCGATCCTGATCTACCTGTCACACCAACAATAATTTTGCAAATTCGAATTCTATTCAGTCACAAACTCAGCTTCTCCTCCACTATAGTGATTTCCTGTGCTCTGATACCATGTATAAATTATAAAGCATGTGTATATCAGTAAATTTAATCCGATCAAGCAATTTAATAAAGCTAGATATTGAATCCTTCCACAAATCAATTGCAGAAAATAAACACAATCACAAATCATGACAGGGAAAGAAAGAATCAAATTAAACCACAAAAAAGATAATTTCGTAGGGAAATCTTGTTGCTCAAAACCCCACTATATTCTATTGTATATTTAGCATGGAATCATGAAATAATACAATGCATTCTTGCTCACAAGAATCTCGTGCACTCTGCCTATCGTCTCACACTATTCCAGACAAAATCGGCCATAACTTAGCCAATTATCAACCTCTAAACATCCTATCTTTCTTGTGCAATTCCCAATGAATGAAATCCTTATTCTTTAGAAATCTTGGCCTTCCAAAACTGTGCAAGTATCATGGAAAATCCAATATATGTTTGGTTGCATGTGTGCAACCCAATAACGCTAAAACTGATGGTTAAAATCCATTTAACCTTTGTCTGAATTAGTAAATCATCACTTGCATGTTAGATCACTGATTGTTAATTAAATAATTTTTAATTCACTTATCTCTCACTAGTGCAAAAATCAGTTACAAATAGCTCAATTGACTTTAACTCACCTAGATTGAGATAACTGAGAGTCTCATGCATTAACTAATGTACCAACTGTAATTCGAACTCTAATAAAACTAGAATTACTCTGCATGCCTCACCAAGTACCCTCAACAAGAAATTCATGAGCTAAATGAGTTTATCACACTTAATTAACTTTTCCAAGTGATTTTTAGATAAGATTACAATTTATTGTCAAACCTAATCAAGGGAAAATTAAATTAGACACTGCACCAATTTAATTAATTAAGTTGGCCTTCACACTAATTTATTGTTCCCACACTAGTGTGTGTGCTATAATTTCTTGTTGGACTTCAAGAGGCCCATGGTATGCTTCCCATGGTATTTGGCCCATAGGATTCACCTAAACAAAACCATTTTTTTGAGTTTTTGTAAATATAGAGGTTTATGTAGTAATATATAGAAAAGAGGTTTTATTTATTTACCATACCTCCATAGTAAGTATAAAAATAGGTTTTATTTATTTACCATAACTCTAGTTTATTTATATTTTTACTTATTTACCATATCTTTTTTTAGTGTTCATAAACCTCTTCATATTTTAATGAATTTTTAATTGTTTATTTATATGGTTTTGTAAGTACATTATTTAGATTTTATTTTTATAATTTTCTTTAGTTTTTTATTTATTTTGGCTTCTAACATACTTACGTAATGGCGTCATACTTACAAATCTCCAATATTAATAGGTTTAATTACTATAACACAAAAGTCTATGTACATGGCCAATAATTTTTTGTTATTACACTCACATTAATGCACACTATTACTCCAATGACTTTAAAAATAATGTACCATAATACATCCAATTATATCAAATAATTAATAAACATACAATTGAAATCAATGCATCTAATGCAAGAAATCAAATAAGATTATAAAACAACGTCTACACTGAAATCAATGCATCTAATTAAAGTAATCAAATAGGATTAGAAATCAACATGCACACTCCAATCAATGTATATAGTGCAAGTAGCAAAATATGGTTAAAAACCAATATCTACATTGAAATCAATGCATCTAGTGCAAGGAATCAAATAGAATTAGAAATCACCATCTACACTGAAATCAAATTATTTAGCTCAAGAAATCAAATAGGATTAGAAATCATCTACTTTTAAATCAATGCATCTAGTGCAAGCAATCAACAATAATTAGAGATCAACATCTACATTGAAATTAATGCATTTATTCAAACAATCAAAGGGGATTAGAAATCACCATCTACACTGAATCAATGCATTTAGTGCAAGAAATCAAATAGGATTAGAAATCATTTACATTGAAATCAATGCATCTAGTGCAAGTAATCAAATATCATTATAAATCAACATCTACACTAAAATAAATATGTCTAGTGCAAGAAGTCAAATAGGATTAGGAATCACCATCTACACTGAAATAAATACATCCAATGCAAGAAACATTCTTCCCTCTCTCCCCACTCCATCTATATTTATATGCCCTCCATCTCACCTTCTTTGTCTCTTTATCACACCCTGCCAAACACACACACTCTCTCACTCCATTTCTATCGATCTCTTTGTATCTCCCTCCTTATCTCCATCTATCTCTTATTTAACTTCATCTTCCATGTATATATCTATCTCCCTCTGTCTATCTATATCAACCCAAAAAAATACACTCTCTTTCTCCAATATATATATATATATATATCATTCCCTCCTGCTATCCTCTCTCTCTCTCTCCACCTTTCACTCTCTATGTCTTTATTCTTAACTCCCTCTGTCTCCCCCTCCATCTCCATCTCTCTTTCCCTACCTTTCTTCACTCTCTCTCCTCCTTTCTCTCCCACCTCATTTCTCTCTCTCTCTATCTTCACCTTCCAACTTTCTTACTATGTTCCTCTATCTCTCCTTTTATCCCCACTTCTCTCCATCTCTCCTTGTTTGTCTCTTTATCTCACCCTCAAATATACACACTCTCTCTCCATATATCCCTTGTCACTACATCTCTCTCACCTACTCACTCTTTATTTATTTATTCTTCTCTGCCACTCTCCCCATCCAACTCCTTCTCTCTATCCCTCCCTCTCTTCCCTCTAGCTCCATAACTCTATCCATACCTCTCTCCTCCTATCTCCTTCCCTTTCTCCTCTTCTCTTTCAAGTCCCCTCTCTTTTCCTTCCACTCTCTCCCTTTCTCTTCTACCTCTCTATCTCTCTCTCTCTCTAACTCTCTTACAATCCTCTCTCTTCTCCCATCACTCTCTTCCTCACTCTCCCTTTATCTCCTTCCTCCCTCTATGTGCCCCCCCCTCACTCGCTCTTTATATATATATATATATATATCTCTCTCTCTCTCTCCTCCAATCCTATCTCTTCCCACGTTTTCTCTCTCTCCAACAATGTTACTATATCCCCCCTTTCTCCTTCTCTCTCCTTCTCTCCCCCATTTTCTCCATCACTCCTTCTACGTCTCTTCTACTCACCCATAAACATACAAATTCTCTCCATATCTCTCCACTTCTCAACCTCTATGCCTATCTTCTACCATCCCTCTCTCCCCCTCCAACTCATCTCTATGTCCCTCCCTCTCTCCTCCTCCTTTCCCCCTTCATCTCTCTCTTTCTCTCCTACCTCCCTCTGCCTTCCTCCTTCTCCCCCTTCTCTCTCTCTCTCTCTCTCTACCCTTCAATCCTCTCTCCTTCTCTCTCTCTACCCTCCAATCCTCTCTCTTTCTCTCTCCCCCACCTTCATATTTATGTCTCACTCTCCCTCTATTACCCTTCTCTACCTCTCTCACTCTTCTCCCTATCTCTCTCTTCATTCCTCCACTCTGTTCTCCTAAGTTTATCTCTATCTCTCCCTTGTCACTCCCCTATTTCTCCACCTTTATCATATGTCTTTTTTATTCCCTCCCATAAATATCTAGAGTTAATATATATCATGACATATTAATATATATTTTAATAGAACAAATTTAATAATGTATTAATCCAAATTTATTAAATTTAATAATATTAATATTATAATATAATAAAAATGAATATTAGATTTCACAAAAAAAATATTATTAATATTAATATTAATATTAATGTTAGGGTTAATAATGTTTTTTTTGCATGGTATTAATAATAATTGGTCCATGGTATTTGGGCCATAGACTTCATATATAATTAGATGTCAACTTCTATTCCTATTTTTGCATGGTATTTATCCCATGGTATTAATAATAATTTGTCCCATGGTATTTGGCCCATAGGCTTCACCTAAATAAAACAATTTTTTTGAGTTTTTCTAAATATAGAGGTTTATGCAGTAATATATATAGAATTTTATTTATTTATTTACCATACCTCTATTTTATTTATATTTTTATTTATTTACCATACCTTAAGAATAAGTATAACTAGCCTAGATCCATCTTATCTCCTGATCTATCAAGCGTTGAGAGGGATAAAATATCTAGAGGTGCAAGCCTATTTTTTGAGTAAAAAATTTGAGGAAATGTTTTCACCTCAAGAGATTTGATCCCTATTTGTGCTTGAGATATTCAAAGTTAAGATGGATCTAGGCGGGCTTCATTCATGTGCGTCCAAGGAAAATATATTGAACATATGACTAATTTTATCAATAATATGTAAATAGATATCATATTAATATAATAATTTTATATATGCTCAATATGTTTGATATTTTTATGGTTCTAATATTAATATAATCATTTTATATATGCTCAATATTTCTGATATTTATTTGTTCATTTTAATTTTAAATTTTCATAGTTACCTCAGCTTTTTGAGATGATAAATATTGTTACTAAATTTAATGATGAAAAATGATGAAATAAAAATTTTGAATGTAAAGTGACAATGTAATAGTGTTTAATGATTGAAAATGTAAAAGGTGTATCTTAATGTAGATTATAGCTTCTGGAATCCTGTGTAATATGATTGAAGAGCTTGACCTTTCGAGTGAACACTTCACCTATCTTTAGGAGGAGGAAGCTGAGCGTAAGATAGGAAGGATGCAGATGCTAAAGTGATGAAAAATTATGAAATACAAATTTTGAATGTAAAGTGACAATGTAATAGTGTTTAATGATTGAAAATGTAAAAGGTGTATCTTAATGTAGAGTATAGCTTCTGGAATCTTGTGTAATATGATTGAGGAGCTTGACTTTTTAGGTGAACACTTCAACTATCTTTAGGAGGAGGAAGCTAAGCGTAAGATAGGAAGAGTGCAGATGCTAAAGTATAAATAAGAATAGATTATAGCCATGAAATTTTCCACTTCCTTTTATCTAAATGCTCTACCACTAATCACAATTCTAACCCATCCTAACCATCCCTAGCCTCCCCTCCTCTTTGTATTTTCCTCTATTTCTCCTTATTCTTCAATCATTTTCTCCCCCATCCTTTTGGTAATTTTGAACTTTATTTATATTACTTGTAGTGTTGAGATTCAACAAGATGATGAGATTAGTGAAAAATAAGCACCTTGACTAAGTGGGGCCCGCAGGCTATTTTTAGGTGTATGTCTATTTTGAGACATGGTGAGCATATTCTATAAGTAGCAGGAGGCTATTTTAGATGGTTGATCAAGTTGGAAAAATAGATGAGATTATATTTTTATGATATTGAGAAAAGTCTATTTATAGATTGCTAATCTAAAAATATATGCATGTTGATTATTATTAGCCCTTAATAATAATATGACAATAAATATCAACTTATTCTCCTAGAGCACTTTATTTCAGTGAACATATTTGGAAAATCAGTGGGCTGAAGGAATTACCAAATACCTAGGGTGGTTGGTGACTCATGCATGGAGGACTCAGTTATAATTGATAGTGGCAAGTTGTGACAGAGTTGGAAGAGGAGTTATGTGAGCTATTATTTAGTTTAACTCAGTTAAGTGAGTTAAACTCAGTTGTGCTAGTTGTATCTAGTTCTAACTGAATATACACTAGTGAGAATTTAGTGAAATAATTATTTAATTAATTCACAACTAGAGACTCACTTTCAACTAAACAAATACAAAATTTAACTACTTGCATGTCAGTTCAAGTGGAGACCCAGTGGAGAGATAGTTGAAAGGGTGAGATGGACTATTTGTTGTGACTATAGTGATGCATTCAATCCATCTACACAAACATTGGAGTTTCCAATGAGGATTATGCAGTCAAGGCAAGGCAATATTTAATTCATTCAGGGATCTTCTTCACCAGGGATTGCGCAGTGGAGGCAGGCTGCGAGGAGGCAAAACATTGGTGCATAGATATGCAAATTTCTGCATGAGAGTGTGTGACGATTATTGATAGTAGTGAGAGTTCGACATACTAAAATTTGTATGATATTGTTACATGTTACATTGATATACATAATATATGATAGTTTGGGTTTTTAGCTTTAAGCTTTCCCATAAAACAACTTTTTTTATGTGTGACTGATTTTTCTTCATATGTGTTTGCAATTGGAAATTTAATTTCCGCAAAGAATTAAGTAGAAGGATTCTGTATTTAACATAAGATTAATTTTTTAGATCAGGAGAGTCTGGTAATATAAATACATATTTTATAACTTCTACATGGTATCAGAGCAATGTTGATCACTGGAGATTGCAATATTGAAGCGGTGCTGACTTTTGTGCTGGTGGACAATTCGAATTTGCTGCAGAAATATCTTGGTGCGACATTTGAGTATTCATTGAAATGGATTTCAATGGGTTGCAGTTGGAGTATTTCCTTGAGGGTAGATCGAACTACATATCCTAGAAGGATAGGATAGAGGTGGTGCTTAACGATAATGTTCTGAAGGATTTCATCGATAGTGATGTTCCTAAGCCTATTTCTAGCGATGCTGCATTACTTGACGCCTGGAAAAAGAAGGTAGAGAAGACAAGAAGAATTATGTTGGAAGGTGTGAATGACCATATTGTGTCAAGCCTTCATGGGAAAGACACTCCATTTTCAATGTGGAAGGCTTTGACATATATTTTCCAAAGTAGCAGTGACCATAGGAAGTTGGCGCTGAAAGATAAGCTCAGAAAAATCAAAATGGAGAAGGGCGATAGTTTTTCAAAATGTCTCAGGAAGTTTGTCCAATGTAGGGATGAGATGGGGAGTGTGCGAATCACAGTTGCAGATGAATACTTGGTGAGATTGGCTCTCCTTGGGCTTCTAAAGAGTTGGCACAATTATCATGACTCTGTCAATGGATGGGAGAAACTTCCAGATTGGGAGAAACTTTGGTCAGATCTAGTGCAGGAGAAGATAAGGCAAAGTACCAGGGATGGCTCTTCATATAAGAATTATGATGAAGATAATTGCACTTTGGCTTCCAAAGTAAGGAAATGGAAGGGGAATAAATCCCATCCAAAATCTGAGGCTAAAGGCAAGAAGTTGGATTTGTCCAAAGTGAAGTGTTTTCACTGTCACGAACATGGGAATCTCGCCGCTAACTTCCCACAGAAAAAGAAGAACAAGAAGGTTTCTAGAGCTACAGCTGGTGAGGCCTTAGCATCACAATTTGAAGTTTATTTCTCTTTTATCGCATGCTTGGTTTCAAGAGCAATGGGATCGTTTTGGTATCTTGATAGTGGTGCTTCGTTCCATATGATAGGAGACAAGGAGTTGTTTAATAACTTGGAGGAGAAAGATATCCAAATGCTTATAGAGATGGGCGACAATGGTAGATACAATGTGACCAGAATTGGAACCATTACCTTTGAGAGGGAGCCAAGTAAACCATTTTTGTTGAAATATGTTATGCATGTTCCAGGTCTGAAGAAGAACTCGGTCTCGCTCGCGATGTTGGAGGACAGAGGCTATGATGTCATTTTCAGCGAGGGAAAAGCTTTCCTGCGACATAAGACAACATGAAAAAACAAGAGGATAGGGGTTAGAGTGAAGAATATCTACAAGCTGGAGGTATATGGCTGCGCTGCAATGATGAGAAAAGAAAAAGAAGTGGTTATCCCAGATTAGGGCAAATTATGGCACAAAATATTGGGCCATCTTCACCATGGCGCCTTGAATATTTTGCAACAGATTTCTACTGGACTTCCCAAGGGTACTCTTGCACAGTCAAATCAGTGCAAGGGATGTACTATGGGTAAGTTTGTGAAGACCACCTTTGATGAGAAGGAGAATCGTGCTTTGGTGATCCTCGAGAGAATTCACATAGACGTGTGTGGACCTTTCTAGGTTGATTCAACAGAAAAACACAGGTATTATTATATATTTGTTGATGAATATTCTTGTATATGTTGGATCTACTTCATGTAGAAGAAGGATCAAACATTCTCAAAGTTCTATGAGTTCAAAGAATTGGTGGAGAAGGATTCGGGGAAGCAAGTGAAGGCTCTGTGGAGCGATAATTGTGGTGAATATATCTCCAACGAATTCAAATAATTTTGTAGCAGAGAAGGAATTCGAAGAGAACTCATAATGCCTCATAACCCACAATAGAATGGGGTCATGGAGACGAAGAACGAAATGATCATGGGTGTTGCACGAGCTATGCTGCATGACGAGGGCCTACCAATGCACTTGTGGGCGGAAGCATGTAACACTGTGGTTTATGTGAAAAACCGTTGCCCTCATAGAGTACTTGGCATGAGTACACCTAAAGAAGATTTTACTGGTAAGAAGCCTAATATTTATCATTTGAAGATTTTTGGCTCATCTGTTTACATTCATTGGACTAAGGATGCCAGGAAGAAGCTGGAGCCGTCTACAGAAGTTGGGATATTTATGGGGTACACATAAACACCCAATAATTATCATGTGTATTTGCTAAATATTTGGATCACTATGGTGTGAGGGGATATAAAATTCAGTGAGGAGAAAGCCATGAAGTTGTTGCTTGAGAGGGAGCTACACTTGCATGTAGAGGAGGAGCTTCTTGTTCCCAAAGATGAGCCTCAAGATGTGGATCAACCACAGTAGGAGGGTCATGAAGTTGAGGACTCCACTCACGCAGAGCCAAACATCAGAACTAGCAAAAGGCGTACCACAGAAGCTGAGAGGCTGAAGCTTGATGTGACACGAAATGTAGGAGTCCCTACATCAGAACGTAGACAGAGAAAATCACCTGACTGATTCACTGGATACATGGATCTCATGAGCAAGTGTATCGTGAAAAAGCCATATTCCTTTGAGGAACCAGTGCAGGAGCCCACATGGGTAGATGCCATGGTGGAGGAGTATGACTCCATTATCAGAAATAGTGCTTGGGAGATTGTTCCAAGGCCAGTGGGTAAATCAGTGGTAGGTTCGAGATGGATCTACAAGGTAAAGCAAGCTGCTGATGGGTGCGTCGAGAAGTATAAGGAAATATTTGTTGCTCAGGGCTTCTCACAAATCGAGGGTATTAGTTATGAAGAAACCTTTGGACCTGTCACATTGTATTCTTCCATAAGGACCATCCTTTCTCTCTCAGCCTAGATGGGTTGACACATTCATCAGATGAATGTGAACACTCTATTCCTTAATGGTATCATTGATGAAGAAGTGGACGTTGAGCAGCCTGAAGGATTTTAGATCTTCAGTAGTGAGTCGCATGTGTGCAGACTCAAAAGAGTGATGTATGGGCTGAAGGAAGCACCCTGTGCTTGGTACACATGGATCGACAACTATTTCACTGGACTTGGCTTCACCAAGAGTGAGGCGGATGCAAATATATACCGAATTGTGGTGGGGGATAAGCTTTTGATTATTGTTCTTTATGTTGATGATTTAATACTAACAGGTGATGAGCAGTTGATACACTCATGCAAGGTAGATCTTGCAAAGGAGTTTGAGATGAAGGATTTGGGTCTCCTTCATTATTTCCTTGGATTGGAAATATGGCAGTGAGAAGGTGAACTATTTTTGTCTCAAGGAAAGTATGCTCGAAAGATACTTGGTAAGTTTTAGATGCAGGAATGCAAGCCCATGGATACTCCTCTTCTAGGAAATTGGAGGAAAGAGGATGCTACATCGACAGAGGTAGTGGATGCTATTGTCTATCGACAGTTGGTGGGTTCGCTCATGTATTTAGTTAATACAAGACCGCACATATGTTATGCAGTGAACCAGCTTAGTCAAGCGATGGTTAAGCCTACCAAGCTATTTTGGAAGGCATGCAAGCATATCTTGAGATATTTCAGGGGCACATTTGAGTATGGATTATGATACAGATAGATGGATGAGGTGAAGTTGCATGGCTTCACGGATGCAGATTGGGCAAGAAACCCAACGGACAGAAAGAGCACATCATGAGGGGTTTTTAGTATCGGATCTACAACAGTCTCTTGGTACAACATGAAACAAAGATCCATGGCACTCATATTAGAGGAAGCAGAATAGATGGTATCAATTCAAGCTGCATGTGAGGCTATATGAATGAGCAAGATCCTGGTCGGTTTGTTTGGTTCTCATTTAGATCCTACAATGATACATTGTGATAATTAGATTTTCATTAAACTCTTGATTAATCTTGTTTTTCATGATAGATATATGCATATAGATATCCGATATCATCATATCAGAGATTGTGTGCAGCAGAAGATCGTGTTTCTTCAATACATTCCTACGGAAGATCATGATGCAGATATTCTGACGAAGGCGCTCACTAGGAGAAAATTGAATACCATAGAGGCAAGATCAGGGTGAAGGATAATAAATATCTTGTTGAGAGGGAGTGTTGTGATTCAACAAGATGATGAGCTTAGTGAAAATTAAGCAGCTTCACTAAGTGGGGCCCGCAGGCTATTTTTAGGTGTATGTCTATTTTTAGACATGGGGAGCATATTCTATAAGTAGCAGGAGGCTATTTGTAGATGGTTGATCAAGTTGGAAAAATAAATGAGATTCTATTTTTAGAGGATTGGGAAAAGTCTATTTATAGGTTGCTAATCTAAAAATAGATGCATGTTGATTATTATTATCCCTTAATAATAATCCGATAATAAATATCAACTTATTCTCAGTGGAGCACTTTATTTTAGTGAACAGATTTGGAAAATCAGTGCGCTGAAGGAATTATGTAATTCCTAGGGTGGTTGGTGACTCATGCATGGAGGACTCAGTTATAAATGATAGTGGCAAGTTGTGACAGAGTTGGAAGAGTAGTTATGTGAGCTTTTATTTAGTTTAACTCAGTTAAGTGAGTTAAACTTAGTTGTGCTAGTTGTATCTTGTTCGAACTGAAGATACACTAGTGAGAGTTTAGTGAATTAAATATTTAATTAATTCACAACTAGAGACTCACTTGCAACTGAACAAATACATCAGTTAACTACTTGCATGTCTGTTCGAGTGGAGACCCAGTGGAGAGATAGGTGAAAGGGTGAGATGGACGATCTGTTGTGACTATAGTGATGCATTCAATGCATCTACACAGACATTGGAGTTTCTGATGAGGATTACTTATTCAAGGCAAGGCAAAATTGAATTCATTCAATGATATTATTCAACAGGGATTGTGCATTCGAGGAAGGCTATCAGGAGGCAAGAAATTGGCGCATAGATATGCAAATCTCTGCATGACAGTGTGTGACGATTGTTGATTGTACTGAGAGCTTGATGTACTAAGATTTGTATGAGATTGTTACATGTTCCATTGATATACATACTATATGATAGTTGGGGTTTTTAGCTTTAAGATTTCCCATAAAATAACTGTGTTTATGTGAGATTGATTTTTCTTCATATGTGTTTGCAATTGGCGATTTAATTTCTGCAAAGAATTAAGTGGAAGGATTATGTATTTAACATAAGATTAATTTGTTAGATCAGGAGAGTCCAGTAATATACATGCATCTTGTATAATTTCTACATCTCATTCCAAATCTCCAATCAAATTACCCTAATTCAAATTCCCTATCATTCCCTTCTTCCCCTCCATTTCTTTGAATTTTCCCTTACTTTGAATTTATTAGCTTGATTCTACATTCTACATTCATATTTTGGCATCTTTTCATATTTATTATCCAACGACTAGTTTTATTCTCCTTAACTATTATTTTCAATTTAATTTTTAATTAGACATAACCAAATCATTCTCCAATGGATAATTCAAATTAAATAATTTTTTTTTTAATATTAGGCATTTAATATTTTAAATAATTTTATTTTAATATTAGGCATTTAAACTTTTATACTTTCTCCCTAACGGATAATTTTGAATCCTACCAACCTTTTTGAATTTAATGGCTAGAATCTATTCTTATTTATACTTTAGCGTTGCACTCTTCCTATTTCAGGCTCAGCTTCATCCTCCTGAAGATGGGTGAAGTGTTCACCTGAAAGGTAAAGCTCTTCAATCATATTACACATGATTCCACAAGCTCTAATCTATGAGTTGTATCTTTTTCTCACGTGCATTTTGTTTTTTAAAAGAAAATAGAAAGGACCTACTAAGTTTACAAAAAAAAGAAAAACACATCCAATTACAAAGGGAATTCATTGTGATGAAACTCAAACTATTTTATTCTACCTATTCTTATTGTCACCCTTAGTTTTGTCATATTTTCATATGGATTATATGAAAAGGACACTTGAAATCGTAACCCATTTAAATATTTAGCTCAAGCTTTTGTACTAAACATCATAAATTGTCTCTCTTTCTCTCCAATATTAATAGGCTGAATTACTATAACACAAAAATTAATGTATATTGTCAATACTTTTTTGTGCTTACAATGAAATCAATGTAGAGTGTTAATCCAATGAGTTTAAAATTAATGTACCATCATACGTCCAATTACATCAAATTAGAAATCAACGTCTACAGGGAAATCAATGCATCTAATGCAAGAAATCAAATAATACTAGAAAACAACATTTACACTGAAATCAATGCATCTAATGCAAGTAATAAAATAGGATTAGAAATCAACATCTACAATAAAATCAATGCATCTAGTGCCAATAAGAAAATAAGATTAGAGACCAACATTTACACTGAAATTAATGCCTCTAGTGCAAGTAATTAAATAGGATTAGAAATCACCATATACACAAAAATCAATGCATTTAGTGCAAGAAATCAAATAGGATTAGAAATAATCTACACTGAAATAAATTAATCTAGTGCAAGAATTCAAATATAATTAGAAATTGACATGTACACTAAAATTAATGCATCTAGTGCAAGCAATCAAATAAGATTAGAAATCACCATCTACGCTGAAATCAACACATTTAGTGCGAAAAATCATATAGGATTATAAATAACCTACATTGAAATAAATGCATCTAGTGCAAATATTTAAATATCATTAGAAATCAACATCTACACTAAAATCAATGCATCTAGTGCAAACAATTAAATAGGATTAGAAATCACCCTCTACACTAAAATCAATGCATCTAGTGCAACAAATATTCTTCCCTCTCTCCCCCCTCCAACTCCATCTATCTTTCCCTCCCTCTCTCACATCCTCTCTCTTCCTTCCTCTCTCTCTCTCTCTCTCTCTTCACCCTCCAACTATGTTACTATATCCCTCGTTCTCTGCTTTTGCCCTCTGTTCTCTCCAAACACTCATTATTTGTCTCTTTATCTCAACCCAAAAAATACACACTCTCTCTCCATCTCTCCCTTGTCACTTCCTATATCTCTCCACTTCTCACTCTATATGTCTTTCTTCTTCCCTCCCTCTCTCTCCCTCCAAATAAATCTCTCTATCCCACCCTCTCTCCTCCTATCTTCCTCCCTTTATCCTCCTCTCTCTTGTCCTTCCTCTCTATCCTTTTCACTCCTACCTCCATCTCTCTTTATTTTCCCTCCAATTTTCTCTCTTCCCCCATCACTCTCTTACTCTCTCTCTCAAGTCTTCTCTCTCCCTTTCTCTCCTAACTCCCTCTATCTTCCCCTCTCTCTCTCTCTCTCTCTCTCTCTTTACCATCTAATCCTCTCGCTCCCTCTCTCACTTTATTTTCCATATAATCCTATCTATCTCTCTCTCTCTCTATCTCAATATCTACACTAAAATAAATATATATAGTGAAAGAAATCAAATAGGATTAGAAATCACCATCCACACTCAAATCAATGAATCTAGTGCAAGAAATATTCTTCCCTTTCTGCCCCCCCTCCAACTCCATATCTCCACTCTCTCACATCCTATCTCTCTTCCTTCCTTTCTCTCCCTTTCTCTCCCACCTCTCTCTCTCTCTCTCTCTCTCTCTCTCTCTCCACCATCCAACTATGTTACTATATCCATCCCTCTCTCCTTATCCCACGGTTCCCTCCATCTCTCATTCTTTTTATCTTTATCTCACCCCCAAACTTACATTCTTTCTCTCCATTTATCTCTTGTCACTCCCTCTCTCTCTACACTTTTCGTTCTAAATTTATTTCTTCTTCCATACCTCTCTCCCCCTCCAACTAAATCTCTTTATCCCTCCCTCTCTCCTCCTCTCTCTCAATTCATCTCTCTCGTTCTTCCTCTCTCTCCCTTTCTCTCCTACCTCCCTCTGTCTCTCCCTTTCTCTCCTAACTCCCTTTCTCTTCCCCCATCTCTCTATATCTCTCTTTTCCCTCCAACCCTCTCTCTTCCACAATCACTCTCTTCCTCCTTGTTATTTACCCCTTATCTCCATCTCTCCTTCTTTGTCTCCTTATCTGACCCTAAATATAGACACTATATGTCCATCTCTTCCTTGTAACTCCCTCTCTCCCTATCCACTTCTTACTCTCTATGTCTTTATTCTTCCCTCACTATCTCCCCCTCCAACTCCATCTCTCTATCCCTTTCTGCCCTCTTCTCTCTCAAGTCTCTCTCTTACTTCCTCTCTCTCCCTCTCTCGTCCTCTCTTCCCCATCCTCTCTATGTCTTTATTCTTCCCTCCCTCTCTTCCCCTCTAATTCCATCTCTCTATCCCTTTCTCCCATCCTCTCTCTCAAGTCTCTCTCTTACTTCCTCTCTCTCATCCTATCCTCCTCTCTCCCCCATCCATATTTATGTATCTCTCCGTGGTCACCGCCGCTATCTGCCCCTATCTGTCGACCTTTATGTATTTGTTCTTCCCTTCGATATATATCTAGAGTTAATCTATATTATGGTTAACAATTTTTTTTTTTCATGCTATTAGTAATTATTTGACCCATGGTATTTGGTGCTTAGGCTTCACCTAAATAAAACCTCTTTTTGGATGTTGGTAAATATAAAGAGTTTTATGGAGTAAATATAAAAAGAGTTTTTATTTGTTTACCATACCTCTTTTATTTACCATGGAATTTTTCATGGTATATAATTAAATATTGATTTCTAATTCTATTTGATATATTTGATACATTTATCATGCCTCTTTATACCTCTTTTATAATTATTGAGTTACCATACCTCTTTTCTAAATATGGTATTTGGCCCATGGTAATTGGCTTATGGTATTAATAATAATTTTTGCGATGGTATTTGGTGTATAGGCTTCACCTAAATAAAACCTCTGTTTTGAGATTTTGTAAACAAATAGAGCTCTATGGAGTAAATATAAAAATATGTTTTATTTATTTATCATACGTCTAGTTTATTTATATTTGTATTTATTTACCATACCCAAACCTCTTTATATTTTAAATTTCTATTGTTTTTATACATAATAATAATAATAATAATTATGTTTATTTTTATATAGGAGGACGTTGGACAAAAAATGTTAAATGTTAAACACTACATTTACTTTTTAGGTTTACATGTTTACATTTTTACCTGAGATATACCCCCATATTTGGTTGTAGAGAGCTTGTGGCTCAATAATACATAATTTTATTTTAATAATTAATATTAGCCTATAAATAAGATTAAAAATTTATATATGATTTAAGATTCAAGTTAATGTTTTGGCAGGTTTTATTTATTTACCCTACCTCTAGTTTATTTATATTTTTATTTATTTACCGTATTTTTTTTAGTGTACTGTTCATAAACCTCTTCATATTTTAATGAATTTTTAATTGTTTATTTATATGGTTTTGTAAATTATTTCAGATTTTATTTTTAAAATTTTCTCTAGTTTTTTTATTTATCTATTTTGGCTTCTGACATACTGACGGGGTCATACTTACACATCTCCAATATTAATAGGCTTAATTACTATAACCCAAAAATCAATGTACATTTTCAATAATGTTTTGTTCTTACACAGAAATCAATGCACACTATTAATCCAATGGTAAAATTAATGTACCATCATACATCCAATTATATCAAATCATAAATCAACATATACATTGATATCAATGCATCTAATGCAAGAAATAAAATAAGATTAGAAAACACCATCTACACTGAAATCATTGCCTCTAATGCAACCAATCAAATAGGATTAGAAATCAACATGTACACTCCAATCAATGTATCTAGTGCAAGTAGGAAAATATGATTAAAAACCAATATCTTCACTGAAATCAATGCATCTAGTGCAAACAATCAAATAGGATTAGAAATCATCATCTACACTGAAATCAATTTATTTAGTTCAAGCAATCAAATAGGATTAGAAATCATCTACAATTAAATCAATGCATCTAGTGCAAGTACTCAAGTATAATTAGAAATCAACATCCACATTGAAATTAATGCATTTATTGCAAGAAATCAAATGAGATTAGAAATCACCATCTACACTGAAATCAATGCAATAGGTGTAATCAATCAAATAGGATTAGAAATAATTTACATTGAAATCAATGCATCTAGTGAAAGTAATCAAATATCATTATAAATCAACATCTACACTAAAATTAATGCATCTAGTGCAAGCAATCAAATACGATTAGGAATCACTATCTACACTGAAATCAGTGCATCCAATGCAAGAAATATTCTTCCCTCTCTACTCCCTCCATCAATATCTATATCTCTCTCCATCTCTCCTCCTTTGTCTCTATATCACACCCTGTGAAGCACACACGTTCTCTCACTCCATATCTATAATTCTCTTTGTCCCTCCTTGTCTCCATCAATCTCTTCTTTATCTTCACCTTCCATGTATATCTCTATCTCCCTCTGTCTCTATATATCAACCCCAAAACATACATTCTCTTTCTCCAATATATCTATCTATCAGTCCCTCCTCCTCTCCCTTTCCCTCCTACTATCCTCTCTCCCTCTCTCCCCATGTTCCTTCTCACCCCCCCTCTCTCTCTCTCTCCACCTTTCACTCACTATGATATTATCCTTACCTCCCTCTCTCTCCCCCTCCATCTCTATCTCTCTTTCCCTACCTCTCTTCACACTCTCTCTCCTTTCTCTCCCACCTCTCTCTCTCGCTCTCTCACCTTCCAACTTTGTTACTATACTCCTCTATCTCACCTTCTCAGCCCCCTTCTCTCCATCTCTCCTTGTTTGTCTCTTTATCTCATCCCAAACATAAACACTCTCTCTCCATATCTCCCTTGTCACTCCCTCTCTATCTCAAATACTCACTCTTTATGTCTTTCCTCTACTCTCCCACTCTCCCCATCCAAATCCTTTATATCCCTCCCTCTCCCCCCTCCAAATCCATCTCTCTATCCTTACCTCTCTCCTCCCATCTCCATCCCCCTCACCTCCTCTCTTTCAAGTCCCCTCTATTTTCCTTCCTCTCTTTCCCTTTCTCTTCTACCTCCCTCTCTCTTCCCCCATCACTCTCTTTCTCTCTTTGTCTCTCTCTCTTTCTCTCTCTCTGCTATAATCCTCTCTCTTCCCCATCGCTCTCTTCCTCTCTCTCAAGTCCTCTCTCTCCCTTTATCTCTTGCCTCCCTCTATGACCCCCCCCCCCCCCCCCCCCCGGCTCGCTCTGTCTCTCTCTCTGCCCTCCAATCCTCTCTTTTCCCACATCACTCTATCTCTATATCCAAAAATTTTACTGTATCCCTCCCTTTCTCCTTCTCTCCCCCCTTGTCTCCATCACTCCTTATATGTCTCTTTATCTCACCCTTAAACATACACACTTTCTCTCCATCTCTCTCTTGTCTCTCCCTCTCTCTCTCCACTTCTCACTCTCTATCCCTCCCTCTCTCCAACTTGTCTCCTCCTTCCTCTCTTCCTTTCTCTCCTACCTCTCTCTCCATTCTGCCTTCTCTCTCTCTCTCTCTCTCTCTCTCTCTCTCTCTCTCTCTCTCTACCTTCCAATATTCTCTCCTTCTCCCTCCCTCTCTCCTTCTCTCTCTCTCTCTCTCTCTCTCTCTATCCTCCAATCCTATCTCTTTCTCTCTCCCACCCCCATCTTTATGTCTCACTCTCCCTCTGTTACCCTTATCTACCTCTCTCATTCCTCTCCATCTCTATCTCTTCATTTCTCCTCTCCCCTCTCCTTTAGTTTATCTCCATATCTTCCTTGCCACTTCCCCTATTTCTCCCTCTATCACGTGTCTTTATTCTTCCCTCCCATATATATCTAGGGTTAATATATATATCATGGTCTATTGATATATATTATAATATAACAAATTTAATATTGTATTAATCCAAAGTTATTTAATTTAATAATATTAATATTATAATATATTAATATCAATATTAGATTTAACAACAATAATATTATTAATATTGATATTAATAATTTAATATTAATGTTAGGGTTAATAATGTGTTTTTTTCATGGTATTAATAATAATTTGGTCCATGGTATTTGGGGCATAGAATTCATATATCATTAGATGTTGATTTCTAATCATATTTGATATATTTTTATTTATTTACCTCATCTCTTTATACCTCTTTTATATTTATTTATTTACCATACATATTTTATAAATATGGTATTTTTCCCATGGTATTTGGCCCATAGGATTCACATAAATAAAACCATTTTTTTGAGTTTTTGTATATATAGAGGTTTATGAAGTAAATATAAAAAAAAAAGTTTTATTTTCTTACCATACCTCCAATTTATTTATACTTTATTTATTTACCATACCTTTGGAGTAAGTATAAAAATAGGTTTTATTTATTTACCATGCCTCTAGTTTATTTATATTTTTATTTATTTACCATATCCTTTTTTTTTAGTGTTCATAAACCTCTTCATATTTTAATAAATCTATATTTTAATGAATTTTTAATTGTTTATTTATATGGTTTTGTAAATTATTGTTTAAGCCAACATTATTGAGATTTTATTTTTAATTTTTTTTAGTTTTTTATTTATTTTGACTTCGGACATTCTTACACATCCATATCATACTAAATTGTAAAATGCCCCACAATAAATAAAAAGTATACCCTTTCAAATTAATACAAGGTTAACATTTTATATTTACCATTTTCCTATTTTTAAGTAACATTAATCTCATTTTGATTTTTTTCTAAATTTGGAATATATCAAAAATTTAAAGTAATTTTTACCATATTTAAATTTAAATTTTTTCATTAATTTTTAATACATATTAAATTAATTGACAAATAATTTTTTTTTTAGATATTTGTCTAAACTAAATAGAAAGAAAATAAAATAATTACTAAAATTTAAATAAATTGATATTTAATATATATAATAAATATAAAATAATTTATAATAAAAAGTAAGATATGCCATTTTATGAGAGGAATCATCGTTGAAGCTCAAATACCTTTCACATTGTTATTTGTTGTTTTATGTTTTTTTTTTTTTAATTATATATATTTTTAATTTTGATGGATAAATATCATTCAAAAAATTAGATAATTAAAATGTTTGAATTGTATTTTTTTTTTTGGTGTAAATACATTCAATATTATCAAAATCAAAAGCTTTTAAAACACTTAAAATACTGAAATTTAACTAGTATAACCCAACTCATTTTTTAAAAAAACTTTGCCAAAAATTTTAGTAATCTTACCTGTGCGATTGCTAGCGAGGAAGTCGGATGTGTGGTGCATTAAATACAACTTTGAATGCAGAAGAATAAAACCCTAGGCTCAACCTTGATTACGGACAATCTAATTATGATATACAATAAGAAAACTGTAATTTCAGCCACAGTGCCGATCAAGTTGTAGAGAACTGCAAGACGTTGATGTAGGGTACTCAAGAAATGTCTAGAGAATCCAGGTGGAGCAACCCCTTTGCTAAGTATTCTATTCAGTAGAGTAATACTGCCTCGGATTTTCCTGGTTGTTGTAAAGTTTCATTAAGAACTATTTTTCCAAGTTGAATTAATAGAATTAATGGTGTTGCAGGAACCAGAACCAACCTACCCGTGATCATAGGTACTCAAGAAATGTCTAGAGAATCCAGGTGGGGCAACCCATTCGCTAAGTATTCTATTCAGTAGAGCAATACTGCCTCGGATTTTCTTGGTTTTTTTGAAGTTTTGTAAAGAACTATATTGCCAATTACTCATTGTATTAATAAAATTAGTGGTGTTGCAGGAATTCCGATGAGAACTAGAACCAACCTAGACCAAACAACCCATGCTGTGACAGCCTCATTAAGAGTTAACTAGTATTAACTAGTTAAAGACAATTTGCTTATATTATTTTCTGGCAAGAAAGACTTAAATTGTTATTGTTCATAAAACATATTATTATTATTATTATTTTATTGAGTTATTAGGAGGAACCAATTAATGAAAAGAAATATTTTAAGCTATTGGTAAAAAGGTTTCCAAGAATAGGAGGTGGTTGGGGACAGTTGGAAAATAGTTACCTACTCCTCTGAGGCTAAAGCTGAATCCCAAAGGAGGAGTAGGGGTTCTGTGAAAATTGGTAAAGTGGAGTATTTTCTAGAGCTAGTAATTCCCGAAGCTGCATTTTCAACTCAGTCAATTCCGGTACACTCATACGGTAGGGTGCTCGTGAGATCGGTGATGCTCCTAGCAACAATTATATTTTAAAGTCTATATCTCTGCTAGGTGGCAATCCTGGTATCTCTTTTGGGAATATATCCTTGAATTCCTGTACTACAGGTATATTTTCTAGAATGGCAGCTTGCTATTTAGAATCAGATAAACCTACTTGTATAGCGTACAGTTGACATCATTTCCTTTTACATTTTCCCATTTGGGAAGTTGTAATTGGGCGTAGCTGTAGAGGTTTCTGTATTCCCTGAATCTCTTGGCGGTTTCCATTCTGATCTCTGTAGTAGATAATTTTCTCTTTGTAATCTACTAGAGTCAAATGCTTCTCCAACCAATCCATACCAAGCAGCACATCATAAGATCCCAACGGTAAAATATTCAAGTCCACTGTTAATTTCTGTCCTTCAATTTGCAATGCATAATTTGGTATCTTGGCGCTAATTTTTCTTTTGGCTGCAGTGGCCAACTGGACTAACCATGTTTTTCTAAATTTTTGACTTTGCAATTTACAGATCTCTACTAGTTTAGGACTTATATAACTTAAACTTGCTCCCGGATCTACCAAAATGGAAACAGTTTGGGATAACAATTTACCTTCTAGCTCTATCATGGTAGGTTGGAAATCAACTTGTCGATCTTCCAATGCTGCATTAATTCTGGGTATGCTTCGAGCTACATCTTCCGTAGTAGAGGCTTTCTGTAGATTAGTTACTGCTTCGTTCCTACCCCGCTGTGGGCAGTCTCGATAGTAGTGCGCTGCTCCACAACCCCAGCACTGTAAAGGTGGCTTCTCATTTTGAGGTTGCTCAGGTTTACTAGAAGCCTTAATGGTTTTATCTTCCACAGGACACCTTATCCTCTGATGGTTCTTACTGAACTTCCTACTAACTGAATTCCTTGCTGTGTTTTTAAAATTACTAGTTTTGCCTCTTTTAAAACCAGCACTACTCTTGTTTTGTTTCCTTGACTGCCACCCTTTTCCTTGGTTTGTCTTGGCCTTAGCTTGCTGATAGCACATTCTAACCTTTCTAATGGATTCTTCCATTGTTTTTGGATTTACAAATTATATACGTTCCTTCATATGGATGGGTAAGCTGCTTAGGAATCTTTGTACTTTGGCCTTCTCATCTCTTAAGTAAGGCACATATCATAGTAATGAAGTGAACTTAGTGATGAAATCGTCCATGGTCAATTGTCCGAGTTTCAAATCATGGAATTCCCAAGCCTTTTCATCATAAAAGCGTTCTGTCAGCTACTTATCTTTGGAATACCATTGAAACTTGTCCCACGTCACATCTTGATCCTCTATTCCACACACGTTCTTCACTTCTTCCCACCATAAAGTGGCTTTCTCTCTTAACTGGTATATATCTAACCATGCCTTAAGACTACTGTCATAATCATATACCTGAAAATAATTGTTCATATTAATCAGCCACGCCTCTGCTACCTCCTCTTTCTCTCCATCAAATGTGGGTGGTTTTATCTTCCTAAATTCGCCCTGCAGCTCTATCTTCTGCCTTTTATTTTCCTTCTGCTCAGTTTCGTTATCAGATTCAGCCTCATTAAAATTCTTATTTTGATTACTTCGCTGTGACGTACTCTTTTCCTTTCCGCCTATATCTTGATCTCCCGTTTGTTGTTCATTTCCTTCCTGAAATTCTCCATCAGCACTAGGCTTCTCAATTCTTTGGTTTTGCTTATCTGAGAGGCTCTTTAGAATTCTTTCCTGCTCTTGCATCATTCTTGCATTATCATTTTGTACTTTCTCCATTTCTTCCTGCAGCTGTTGCACTGTGGTTAACAAGATGCAGGTTTGGTGTTGCTGTTCTTCAATCAGCCTGTTAGTCTGTTGATGCTGCTCCATTTCCAACTGTACCCACATTTCAGGGTTTCTCTCTTGTTGAGGTTGGGTCTCCCAAACATTTTCAGGTGGCGGATTTGTCCTGTTATTCTTTCCATCTAAATCTCTCTCTCTCTCTCTTTGTGCATTAGTAACACACAATTTAACGTTAGTTGACCCAATAGGGTCCCAACGTTGTAACGCCGCTCTGATACCACTTGTAGCATACATCGTACTACAATTTTGACTACATAAAAAAAAAAATTAATTCCTACTTCTCCCTAACAATTCGTAATGATATTATACCAATTATGGCCATCCTAATTAATATCATTACATTATACCATTATTACAAATTTGTTAAGCAGATTACGATTGTAAAAAAATTTCAATTGAACTTTGTTATGATATTCATAATTTCTTGCCATATAACTGCGGAGGTACCCGGCCTGACACTATGGTCTGGCTACGGATCATGTCACACGCATTATAACTTGGGTTCCAACGCTACATGCATCAAATTGATATGGTGCGGGGCCAGATTTTTGCCACGGCTACAGTTCATTAACCTTACATTTATGAGACACAGCTTCCCACGTCCTTGGTGATCTTGGAGTTGGTGGCTTATTCATTGTGCGAGTTGATTTTGGTGTACCATGGTTTGTTAGTTCTATGTGGCCATCCCCTAAACCCAGCTGGCATCCACCCTGGCTTCACCGCTCTCCGCTCGGCGATCTTACCACCATTGATCATATGTTAATCTGAGGGTGCTCTTTTGCTAGGGTTGAGTAATGACCCCCCTGCCGTAACGGTATTCTCCTGCATTTTTTCCTGTCAAACGCTCTGGAGAGTGACTATGCAAGTTTCACGGTTTCGTATTTGGTTACTGGGTATTTTTCCATGTTTGGTCTTCCAAATCCCTTGGCAACTTGGTGGCATCATGGTGCTTCGACAGAGCTCTCCTTCCAGCACTGGTAACCATACAATCCCCTCATTCACTTATTTGTTCTCTTGTTTTGTTGTTTGCCCTACGTGATAGTTTCTTGCCATTTACCTTAGGGTTAGAAAACGACTAGTTTTGTTTTCAAATTGTTTTCTTATTCTGCAACATATCACCCTTCTTCAATAGTCTGAATATTCACCTACGTTCTTGGCAACTGTTTGGCATGTTGGCGAAGGTGATCAATCCCTCTCGGGCTTTTGTCGGGTCTTCATGATTTTCGCACGTAATTTCACTTTCCGATGTCATGGTTAAATGTTAAACAATATATAATAAAGATGTCAGGGTTTGATTTTGTTTGGTTTCTGCTCACACTAACGTTTCTGCACTGGGTTGTCAGGTATCGTTCTTCTTCCCTTCCACAATAATTACATCTCGGGTTCTTTATGGCAGTTTTCACAGCTCCATATTCAGGGTTTTGACCTTCGCATCCACACTACAGGTACCCTCAACATTAGCGGGGTTCAAACCCTTGCCTTTCATGCATCTGGTTTTCCTTATTTTTAGTAACAGTATGGTTTTATTCCACATGATTTGGGCCCATGGCCTTGTTTTTTCTCAGAGCTATTGCTATTTTTGTTCCGTTGGTGATATGAGGGTTTAATATGTTTGTGGCTCCGAGCCAGTTTCTGTGTAACGTGCATTCAACACTCTCATGAAGGGTTTTCTCTTATGGTTTTACTCATTTAAATTTGTATAAACTTACTGCTGAACAGAGGGTCGGGTTGTTTTACACCCGTGCATCCTTTCACTCTTTATGGACTTTTGCTAAACAGACAATGGAAATTTTTACTCCTGTCAGGTTTTCTTTTCAAATTTAATATATATGAATATGTGTTTGAGACATGCATGCCCGTGTTAATTCTCAGCGATTTGTCTTTGTAGTTTCCATTTCTGTTTTGTTTCTGCACTCAGAAAGAAGTATGCCTCTTGCGTTTTCAAATAAATCCGGCTATGTATGGTGTACCTCTGTTAAATGCTTAAGTTGCGATTCCTATCTACATATTTCTCTGTTCGTTACTGAAGGCTCTTAAGTTTGCAGTTTCCTTTCAGGGTTTGGTTACAGAGGAATTGAACTTGTTTACTATTTTTATTGTTTTTGTCTAAAAGAAATATGTTGTTCCTAGTTTGGATACTGTAGGCTCAATTAATCAATTGGAATAATTGCTTATCGCCTAACTATAGTTTCACAAGTATTTGGTTCTTGTTATACTAGTTTTTTTTTTTTTTTAAGAAATCTACAGGGTGCCCGGACCACCAATGTCCGTGAAGTATCAAAGGTTGGAGGACGACCAACCCAGGACTTCTGTTCTCAGAGGTTTTGAGTTAACAGTCCTCGATTACTTCCTGGCTAACCCTTTTAATATATTTTCTTCCAAGTTACTAGTACAGATAGATAAAGAATACCATTGCATGTATATGTCTACTCAACAACTCTTTCATAAGTTCTTCTATTTCCAGCATACTTTTTCCTAAAAGAGCGTTATTAGACACGAACACAACCAATCTAACATATGATGTAATTCCTAGCTTACTTCTGCTACAAATCAATAGAATACAATATGTATATATATTTTGCTGTCCTTATGAATTTTAACAGTAAAATATTGTGTACTACAAACATTAAAAATTGTCAGAAAACAATGTAATCTACTGGAATCACAAATTTAACAGAAGAGCCATATATTCTACTACTTTCACAAATCTAATAGAAAAGCATCACTTTCTTCTACATGAAAGATTTAACGGCATTCCACTCATCTGTGCACAATCTGACTGGTCTGTGATTGCCTCCCTTCTGTGAGTGAGGCTATTACATCCTCTAACTCGCCCCATGCTCCAAGACTAAGTCTTTGTTGAAATAAGAAAAGTCTGGAAGAGAAATTCGGGATAGTCTAGTCCAATTCTCGAATTCTAGTGGAACAGTTTCTCCTCTGCGAGTTCCCTTCAGGGACCACTCCTCATGATAATCCACGTTCCTTAGTTCCCTTCTCACAGAACCCCCAAAACTCCCATGGAATCGCCTATTTATCCAGAGTGTTTTTGGGTCTCTATGGAACTACTTTTTTCTGTTCAACTAACTCCAGATCTTCAATTTATCTTTTATTTTACCACCAGTCTTTACTTATGAAACCAATTCACAAGTAATAATTTTTTTTAATAAAACACCAAAAATCAATTTCTATTCAAAATATCTGGTTTGTTCAAAGTAAATAATTCTTAACATGTTCCTTTAAATGATAGCCTAACAATTAGTCAATAATTAATTAAGGCAGTGGTTACAGTTTTCTGCCTCTGAAAGAGAACAACGTCCTCAGTGTTCTTATTGCATATCGGCAAAAATCTCAGGGTGTGCTTCCCACACAAAGCTTTCGTCCTCCAAGGTGGCCTCTTCCAGGCCAAAGTGCTTCCATTGCACTTTAACTTGGGTGATGGCTCGTTTCCGGAGCATGATTTCCCTCCGGTCGATTATACTGTGAGGCTCGACCAGGAATTCTCCATCCGGTTCCACTTGCACACATTAGACTTGTATTAGTTTACATAAGCCTTTAACATATAATATCTTAAATATTGTGCTTACTTGCTACCTGAATTTTTTGCCAATGAATTATATGTCTCGGGTCATGAATATATCGCTTTAATATCGATACATGGAAAACATTATGTACTCAGATGTGGCTGGGAAGAGCCAACCGATAAGACACCGGTCCCACTCTGTCCAGTATTTGGAAAGGTCCACAAAACCTGGGGGCTAGCTTTTCACAAGTTGCCCATCTTAACGCGTTTTTCTTGGGTTTAATTCTCACATACACGTGATCTCCAACTTCATATTCATGATATGATCTCCTCTTATCTACGTATACTTTTTTCCTGTCTTGGGATGCTTTTAAATTCTACCTAATTTTCTTCACCTCTAATTCCATTTATGCTAGCATGTCTAGTCCTAGCATGAGTTTGGTCTAATACCACTCCAATTAATGGGAGTTCTGCACTGTTGCCTATATAAGGCTTCGAATGGACTCATTTTTAATGATTATTGATAACCATTATTATATGAAAATTCCACTAAGTGTATATATTCCTCCCACTTAGTCGGTTGCTGCATGACATACATTCTCAGCATGTCCTCCAGTACTTGATTTACTCGTTCAGTTTGTCCATCCGTTTGTGGATGATATGCCATACTAAAATTAACTTGAGTTCCTAAACCCGTAAATAGTTCCTTCCAAAAGGCTGATGTGAATTTTACATCCCTATCAGAAATAAATTTCTTAGGAATGCCATGCAGTCGGAAGATCTCCCGCATAAATAAATCTCCTATTTGTACTTTCTTGTAAGTGGATTGGACAGGTATGAAATGTGCCGATTTACTCAATCGGTCCACAACAACCATTATAGAATCATTACCTCATTTTGATTTTGTTAATCCAGTGATGAAATCTAATGAAATCACCTCCCACTTCCATTCTGGAATTGGTATAGGCTGCATTAGTCCAGCCGGATGCTGATGTTCTACCTTCACCTGCTGGCACTCTAAAAAATTGTTTAGATAATTTTCTATGTCCTTCCTCATGCCTGGCCAATAGTAATCCTTTCTTATTGTTGTCAGCATATTTTGGTATCCAGGGTGTCCCACATAATTGCTTCTATGATATTCATCCAATATTAGAGTCTTCAAATCCATTCTATTTGGGATGACTATTCTTTTCTTGAAGGTCAATGATCGATCTTGATTGATCTCATATTCTCCCAATTTTCCCTGTTCTTTAGTTTGCTGGGCTTGCTGCCACAAAAATTCATATTCAGGATCTTTACCTGCTTCCCTTGTAATTTGCTCTAGAAATCTACTTTCAACTTGGTTAACATATATTTCATAGATGTTATGCAGTTTTCTGCTCAATGTGTCTGCAACCTTGTTCTCCTTTCCTTTTACATGATGCAGAGCAATGTCAAATTTGCTCAAAAAAGCATTCCACCTTGCTTGTCGGGAGTTTAAATCAACTTGTTTGAAATAGTTGGTTAGACTGCTATGGTCTATCTTCAATACAAATCTTTTCCCAAGTAAATAATGTCTCCATACCCGGAGAGCGTGCACGACTGCAGTCAGCTCTAAATCACACGCTGAATAGCATAGCTCGTGATCTTTTAATTTACGAGATTCGTATGCAATTACTTTTCCTTCTTGGGATAAAATTGCCCCAACACCCTCCTTGCATGCATCCATGCAAACCTCGAATTCCTTATTTGGATCAGCCACACTTAACATGGGTGCTGATGTTAATAATTGCTTCAGTTTTTTGAAACTATCTTGACATTCTTGTGAACATTTAAAAAATTTTCCCTTCCTTTGCAGAGAGGTAATAGGGAAAGCTATTTTTGAAAATCCTTTAATAAATCGCCGGTAATAGCCAGCGAGCCCCATAAATGATCGTATATCTACCACATTTTGTGGCACTTTCCATTCCATAATAGTTCTGATTTTCTCTGGGTCTACTGCTATACCTTTTTCAGATATCACATGTCCAAGATATTGTATTTCTTTCTTGAAGAAATCGCATTTACTGAATTTCGCATATAACTGATACTTCCTTAACATTTACAGCACCATTCGCAAATTTTCCTTGTGTTCCTCTGCATTATTGGAGTAAACTAGTATGTCATCAATGAAAATTAACACAAAGCTATCCAAATAAGGGTGGAAGATACTATGCATCAGTCTCATGAAGGTGGCTGGTGCATTAGTCAGTCCAAAAGGTAATACCACAAATTCATAGTGACCATACCTTGTGCAAAAGGAAGTTTTATGTATATCTTCATCTTTGATTCTGATTTGATGATAACCGGGCCTCAAATCAATTTTTGAGAATACAGTAGCTCCCCTTACCTGATCAAACAGATCGTCAATACATGGTAAGGGATACTGGTTCTTAACAGTCAACTTGTTTAACTGCCGGTAATCCATGCACATGCATGGTCCCATCTTTCTTTTTAACAAACAATAAAGGTGCTCCCCAGGGAGATACACTGGGTCGTATATATCCCTTGTCTAGTAATTACTGAAGCTACGTTTTCAACTCAGTCAATGCCGGTACACTCATACGATAGGGTGCTTGTGAAATCAGTGATGCTCCTAGCAGCAATTTTATTGTAAAGTCTATATCTCTGCTAGGTGGCAATCCTGGTATCTCTTCTGGGAATATATCCTTGAATTCCTTTACTATAGGTATATTTTACAGCATGGCAGTATTATCTTTAGAATCATATAAACCTACTTGTATAGTGTACAGTTGACATCCTTTCCTTATACATTTTCCCATTTGGGAAGATGTAATTGGGCGCAGCTGTACAGGTTTCTGTATTCCCTGAATCTCTTGGCAGTTGCCATTCTGATCATTGTAGTAGATAATTTTCTCTTTGCAATCTACTAGATTCCAATGCTTCTCCAACCAATCCATACCAAGTAGCACATCATAAGATCCCAAGGGTAAAATATTCAAGTCCACTGTTAATTGTTGTCCTTCAATTTGCAATGCACAATTTGGTATCTTGGCGCTAATTTTTCTTTTGGCTCCAGTGGCCAACTGGACTAACCATGTTTTTCTAAATTTTTGACTTTGCAATTTATAGATCTATACTAGTCTAGGACTTATATAACTTAAAATTTCTCCCGGATCTACCAAAACAGAAATAGTTTGGGATAACAATTTACCTTCTAGCTCTATCATGGTAGGTCGGAAACTAGCTTGTCGATCTTCCAACACTGCATTAATTCTGGGTATGCTTCGAGATACATCTCCCACAGTAGAGGATTTATGTAGATTAGTTTCTACTTTGTTCCTACCCCGCTATGGGCAGTCTCGATAGTAGTGCGCTGCTCCACAACCCCAGCACTGTAAAGGGGGCTTCTCATTTTGAGGTTGCTCAGGTTTACTAGAAGCCTCAATGGTTTTATCTTCCACAGGCCACCTTATCCTCTAATGGTTCTTACCGAACTGCCTACTAATTGAATTCCTTGCTGTGTTTTTAAAATTACTGGTTTTTCCTCTTTTAAAACTAGCACTACTCTTGTTTTGTTTCCTTGACTGCCACCCTTTTTCTTGGTCTGTCTTGGCCTTAGCATGCTGATAGCACATTCTAGCCTTTCTAATGGCTTCGTCCATTGTTTTGGGATTTACAAATTCTATATGTTCCTTCATATGGATGGGTAATCTGCTTAGGAATATTTGTACTTTGGCCTTCTTGTCTCTTAAGTAAGGTACATATCATAGTAATGAAGTGAAATTAGTGATGAACTTGTCCATGGTCAATTTTCCGAGTTTCAAATCATGGAATTCCCGAGCCTTTTCATCATAAAAGCGTTTTGTCAGGTACTTATCTTTGAAATACTATTGAAACTTGTCCCACATCACATCTTGATCCTCTATTCCACGCACATTCTTCACTTCTTCCCATTATAAAGTGGCTTTCTCTCTTAAATAGTATATAGCTAACCGTGCCTTAAGACTACTGTCATAATCATATACCTTAAAATACTTGTTCATATTAATCATCCATGCCTCTGCTACCTCCTCTTTCTCTCCATCAAATGTGGATGGTTTTATCTTCCTAAATTCGCCTTGCAGCTCTATCTTCTACCTTTTATTTGCATTGTGCTCAATTTCGTTATCAGATTCAGCCTCATTAAAATTTTTATTTTGATTACTTCGCTGTGATGTACTCTTTTCCTTTCTGCCTGTATCTTGATCTCTCGTTTGTTGTTCATTTCCTTCCTGAAATTCTCCATTAGCACTAGGCTTCTCAATTCTTTGTTTATTCTTATCTGAGAGCCTCTTTAGAATTCTTTCCTACTCCTGCATCATTCTTGCATTATCATTGCGTACTTTCTCCATTTCTTCCTAAAACTGTTGCACTATGATTAACAAGATGTAGGTTTGGTGTTGTTGTTCTCCAATCAGCCTGTTAATCTGTTGATGCTGCTCCATTTCCAACTGTACCCACATTTCGGGGTTTCTCTCCTGTTGAGGTTGGGTCTCCCCAACATTTTTAGGTGGCGGCCGCAAAGGTGTTCTTCTCGTTTGTCCTATTATTCTTTCCATCTAAATCTCTCTCTCTCTCTCTGTGCATTAGTAACACACAATTTAACGTTAGTTGACCCAATAGGGTCCCAACATTGTAACGCCACTCTGATACCACTTGTAGCATACATCGTACTACAATTTTGACTACATAAAAAAATAAATTAAATTATTACTTTTGCCTAACAATTCGTAAGGATATTATACCAATTATGGCCATCCTAATTAATATCATTACATTATACCATTATTACAAATGTGTTAAGAAGATTACGATTGTAAAAAAATTTCAATTGAACTCTGTTATGATATTCATAATTTATTGCCATATAATTGCGAAGGTACCCGACCTGACACTATGGTCTAGCTATGGATCATGTCACACACATTATAAGTTGGGTTCCAAAGCTACATGCATAAAATTGATATGGTGCGGGGCCGGATTTTTTCCACGACTACAGTACATTAACCTTACATTTATGAGACACATCTTCCCACATCCTCGGTGATCTCAGAGTTGGTGGCTTATTCATTGTGCGAGTTGATTTTGGTGTACCACGGTTTGTTTGTTCTATGTGGCCATCCCCTAAACCCAGCTGGCATCCACCCTGGCTTCACCTCTCTCCGCTCAACGATCTTACCACCATTGATCATATGTTAATCCGACGGCGCTCTTTTGTTAGGGTTGAGTAATGACCCCCCTACCGTAATGGTATTCTCCTACATTGTTTCCTGTCGAACGCTCTGGAGGGCGGCTCTTCAAGTTTCAGGGTTTCGTATTTGGTTACTGGGTCTTTTTCCATGTTTGGTCTTCCAAATCCCTTGGCAGGTCGACGGCATCATGGTGCTTTGACGAAGCTCTCCTTCCGGCATTGGTAACCATACAATCCCCTCGTTCGCTTATTTGTTCTCTTGTTTTGTTGGTTGCCCTGCGTGACAGTTTCTTGCCATTTACCTTAGGGTTAGAAAATGACTAGTTTTGCTTTAAAACTGTTTTCTTATTCTGCTGCATATCACCCTTCTTTGATAGTCTGAATATTCACCTACGTTCTTGGCAACTGTTCGGCTTGTTGGCGAAGGTGATCAATCCCTCTTGGGCTTTCGTCGGGTCTTCATGATTTTCATAGGTAATTTCACTTTCCGATGTCATGGTTAACTATTAAACAATATATAATAAAGATGTCAGGGTTCGAGTTTGTTTGGTTTTTTCTCACACTAATGTTTCTGCACTGGGTTCTCAGGTATCGTTCTGCTTCCCTTCCACAATAATTACAACTCGGGTTCTTTATGGCAATTTCCACAGCTCCAGATTCAGGGTTCTAACCTTCGCGTCCACACTACAGGTACCCTCGACATTAGTGGGGTTCGAACCCTTGTCCTGCTCGCGTCTGGTTTTCCTTCTGTTTAGTAACAATATGGTTTTATTGCATAGGATTTGGGCTCGTGGCCTTGTTTTTTCTCAGAGCTATTGCTATTTCTGTTCCATTGATGATATGAGGGTTTAATATGTTTGCGGCTCTGAGCCAGTTTCTGTGTAACGTGCATTCAACACTTTCATGAAGGGTTTTCTCTTATGGTTTTACTCATTTAAATTTGTATAAACTTACTGTTGAACATAGGGCTGGGTTTTTTTACACCCGCGCATCCTTTCACTCTTTATGGAATTTTGCTGAACAGACAATGGAAATTTTTTCTCTTGTCAGGTTTTCTTTTCAAATTTAATATATATGAATATGTGTTTGAGGCATGCATGCCCGTTTTAATTCTCAGCGATTCGTCTCTATAATTTCCATTTCTGTTTTGTTTCTGGACTCAGAAAGAAGTATGCCTCTTATGTTTTCAAATAAATCCTGCTATGTATGGTGTACCTTTGTTAAATGCTTAAGTTGCGATTCCTATCTACATATTTCTCTGTTTGTTACTGAAGGCTCTTAAGTTTGCAGTTTCCTTTCAGGGTTTGGTTAAAGAGGAATTGAACTTGTTTACTAGTTTTATTGTTTCTGTCTAAAAGAAATATGTTGTTCCTAGTTTGGATACTATAGGCTCAATTAATCGATTGGAATAATTGCTTATCGCCTAACTGTAGTTTCACAAGTATTCGGTTCTTGTTATACTGGTTGTTTTTTTTTTTAAAGAAATCTACAGGGTGCCCAGACCACCAATGTCCATGAAGTATCATAGGTTGGAGGATGACCAACCCAGGATTTCTATTCTCAGAGGTTATGAGTTAATGGTCCTCCCTTAATTCCCGACTAACCCTTTTAATATATTTTCTTCCAAGTTACTAGTACAGATAGATAAAGAATACCATTGCATGTATATGTCTACTTAACAACTCTTTCATAAGTTCTTCTATTTCCACTGTACTTTTTCCTAAAATAGTGTCATTAGACATGAACACAACCAATCTAACATATGCTGTAATTCCTAGCTTACTTCTGCTACAAATAAATAGAAGACAATATATATATATATATTTTGTTTTCCTTACGAATTTTAATAGTAAAATATTGTGTACTAATAACTGTACAAATTGTCAGAAAACAATGTAATCTACTAGAATCACAAATTTAACAGAAGAGCCATATATTCTACTACTTTCACAAATCTAACAGAAAAGCATCTCTTTCTTCTACATGAAATATTTAACAACATTCCACTCATCTGTGCACAATCTGACTGGTATGTGATTGCCTCCCTTCTGTGAGTGAGGCTATTATGTCCTCCAACTCCCCCCGTGCTCCAAGACTAAGTCTTTGTTGAACTCAGAAAAGTCTAGAAGAGAAACTCGGGAAAGTCTGGTCGAATTCTCGAATTCCAGTGGAACAGTTTCTCCTCTGCAAGTTCCCTTCAGGGACCAATCGTCAGGATAATCCATGTTGCTCAGTTCCCTTCTCACAGAACCACCAAAACAGCCCTGGAATCCCCTATTTATCGAGAGTGTTTTTGGGTCTCTATGGAACTACTTTTTTTTTTCTGTTCAACTAACTTCAGATCTTGAATTTATCTTTTCTGTTTTTTACCACCAGTCTTTACTTATGAAACCAATTCACAAGAAATAATTTTTTTTTATAAAACACCAAAAATCAATTTCTATTCAAAACATCCTGTTTGTTCAAAGTAATTAATGCTTAACATCTTCTTTTAAATGACAACCTAACAATTAGTCAATAATTAATTAAGGCAATGGTTACACTATGGAGTTTGTATTTGCATGGAACAGTAGGACAAAATATGAATAGAGTAATATTTATTTTCCTGTTGCAGAATAGAATAGAAGAATGTGTTATCATACTAAAATATTTTACTATTGGTTATTTTTCCTTCTGTGGAGAGAGAAGGACATTTGATAAATATAGTATATACAAAGATTAATAACCGTAGTAGCATATTGATGTAAAAATATTTAACACATTTATTTATATTATATGTGCTATTGTATGTTGTATAATGTAACTGTAAGTGTACATATTATTCAATAGGAATAGATAAAAACCCTCGGTGGGGGCATGCTTATGAAAAACTCTGTAGATATAGTACTCAACTACCTAGAGTAGGTTTAATAAACTTACGAACTGTTGACTACAGTTCTGGGCCAGAAACCTTGAACCGAAGTACATCGTTCGAAGATTTTAGAAAACCACTAAACACAGACGATGGAAAAACGATGGTCCGTGCATCATAATGCTAATTCGTATTGAGTTAAGCTATAGGAAAAAAACTTGAATACAAAGAAAATTATTGAAATGGGATTTAATACGAAAATCATTTCACCAGTAAGCAAATAAGTACTTCTTACATTTTCGAAAATAAATGGAAATAGTCTTAGGAGAATTTTAAACTCTGAGGAAACAGCTACATTCACACATTTAACTGAAGCAACAAATAATTCTACAGCACTATTGACATTAAGAAGAATTACTTACTCATAAGTAAACCATCTCGAAAGTTAAATGGAGAATAGCTAATCAGGAATGGAACGGTCAAACTAAGTATTTAGAATATCAATGATAGGAGGGTAATTTCCTCAAAATATTTAACATTGAGGTATCATTCAGAAATTACAAAACCGGATAAGTCCATATTCAAATTTTAACGCGACATGCAACAGAAAGAACCCTCTTGGTTCGCAGAGATAACATGAATAGTTGAAACCCTATCATAATTGTTAACTTATACATTTATGCATTTTTTTTTCTATAGTAGTCTGAAACCCTAAGCCAGGTATTACAAACCCTAAGTCTAAAATACTTTAAACCCTAACGAAGGCTAACTCTCTTTCCAAAGGCTGAGACTATGGATTAGGGTCTTAATTGAAGATAACAAAGTACTTGTGAATCACCATGGAAAGAAGAAGTCACCTGGGCTGAAAACGAGGGTCAAAGGAATCGACTAAGACTATAGCATGAGGGTTTGAAGAATGCTAACCTGTAAAAGAAAACAGCACAATTTATTAAACGGGAAGAGAAAACCTCTATTTATGAAACAATTTTAAGTTAAAAGAAGTGAAGATTTGTTTAAAGCCATCAGATGACTTACCTGTGTAAAGGTAGCATCATCCCTGTCACTCTGTGGAGCAAACGAATGCCACATATTAACAACTATATGCTAAGGCCGAGGGCTTATAGTACATAAACTCGACGAGAAGATCAATATGGAAACTTGCAACATTAAATCTCACCTTTGCTCTATTTTAGAAATCCCTTCACCTGCAGTTGCGATTCCGGAGTCAAGAGAGGAGAATACTTTTCTAAGGAGTAATAAAAAGAAACATAGAGAAATTTAGAATTGTGAAAATATTAAACAATGGGAAAACTAATTCGACACAAAAAATGAGAACTGAACCATATACAGAGCAATGGAGCCATAGAACTTAGAAGAAGGCCGACCTGTTAAGGGGCGTGAGATGGAGTCCTCAAGGTGGAAGCTGAGTTCCAAAGAGCGCTAAAACGAAAAGTAAATCACAATTTTTGCTCAAAGTAAACTCGCAGAAGAAATCAGAAGAGCCTCGAAAATTATGAGGAATCCAAAGCAAGTAACATAGTTTTACCAGAGTATTAACACCTTGTACAATTTCCAATTAGTGATTCAACATATTTCATATGGAGGAGCTGGTTAAAATGCCAAGTGGATCATCGTTCAATCCTAGGCCAGCTACCACCATAAATGGACTGGACAGTATGGGTACGGATTAGTTTTGTATATATTACATTTGGGGTTAAATCGTAATCCCTGTTTCAATTCATTTATTAAAGCTTTTCAATAATCCCAAGCTCAGAGGTAGGACCTCGGTTTGGGGATTACTATGATATTTAATATGATAATGTTTCAATTTATCGATACTTTATAATATAGCTATGTGAACTACATATAGTGTCGATATCATTGTATTGCAGAAGAATGATTACACTTATGATATATTTGCAATAGATATATGTCAAATGTGTATATTACAGGGTTATGTTTCATCCAAGGTAAGATTTTATTTTTATTTTTATGGTAGTAATAATTTAAGGTTGATGGTGACAAGTGGTATCAGAGCCAAGTTGCTATGCTGGGACCTGAGGGTCTACTAACAGTGAAGTTGTGTATGTGAATAGTGCACAGAGAGAGAAAGAGAACGCATGATAATGCAAGGAGGTATACAATCGCAGTCACAACCAGAAGAAACTGAAGCACTAATGGTTATGAATCCAGAAATGTGGGTTCAATTAACTGTAGAACAACATCAAAAGACAAGTTGGTTTCTTGAAGAGTAGCAGCATCAAACTGGTTTTTTTTTTAACACAGTGCAACAATTAAAAGAGGAAATGTTAAGACTCAGAAAGGATAATGAGCGATTGTTGCAAGATTAGGAGAAAATTTTAAAGAGTTTATCAGACAAACAAAATTAGGAGATGGGACATCCCAGTGCTGAAAAAGGATTATCAGCAGAACAAGAAGATCAGTAAAATAGAAACAACACTACAGGAAGAGCTAAAAAGAGTCCCTCCCAGAAAAGAAAAAACAAGAATTGTAATGAGGCGGAGTTGGGAAATTTGTCTGACTAGCAAGACAATAAGAGACAGAAGTGGAATTGCAGTGGGAGTTTCGCAAAATTAAACCACCAAATTTTGATGGTGAGGCCAAGGAGGTGGATGAATCTTGGTTAATTAATATAAATAAGTACTTCTAGGTGTATGAATATAGTAGCAATCTGAAGGCCAGATTGGCTATATACCAGTTATGTGAAAAGGTCACTTTGTGGTAGGCGGAAGTGAAAAATGTATGCAACATTGACGAACAGGAAATTACCTGGGAGCTCTTTCAGCAGTATTTCAAAGACATGTATTTGAAAGAAAGGATTTATGATGATAAGGCTAAGGAATTCCATGATTTATGGTCGGGGTAGATGACCATGGACGATTATGTCACTAAATTCACTTCCCTGCTACAATATGTTCCTTATCTCCGAGAGGAAAAGGCCAAAGTGCAGAGGTTTCTAAGTAGTCTACCTACTCATATGAGAGAACAGATAGAATTTGTTAATCCTCAGACCATGGATGAAGCCATCCATAAAGCCTGGATGTGCTATCAGCAGTTGAAGGCCAAAGGTGAAGGAGGGAAAAGCTGGCAGCCAAAGAAAAACTAGAAAAATAATTCCAATTTTAAACGTAGTAAAAGTGGAAATTCTAAAGGCGCAGCATGGAACTCCATCAGTAAGAAATTTGGTAGAAATCACAAAAGAACTAAGTGGCCAACAGAGGAGAAACCCACAGAAGCATCTAGTAAGCCAGATCGGGGATAGATTTCTAAGCCTCCCCTACAGTGCTGGGGCTATGGGGAAGCCCATTATTATAAAAATTGTCCCCAACGAAACAAAAATGAGCAGTAAAAGTGGAAATTCTAAAGGCGCAGCATAGAACTCCATTAGTAATAAATTTGGTACAAATCACCAAATAACTAAGTGGCTAGCGGAGGAGAAACCCACAGAAGCATCTAGTAAGCCAGATCAGGGACATATTTCTAAGCCTCCCCTACAGTGTTGGGGCTGTGGGGAAGTACATTATTATAAAAACTGTCCCCAATGAAACAAAAATGAAACTGTAGCAAATATACAAGAGGCATCTACAGTGGGGGACATGGCACGCAATATAACTCGTGTCAATGCAGCCTTGGAAGGGCGACAGGTTGATTTTCAGCCCACAATGATTGAACTAGAAGGTACTTTACTAACTAAAATTGTTTCAATTTTAGTAGATCTTGGAGCAATTTTGAGTTACGTAAGTCCTAAAATAGTGGAAATGTGCAAGTTAAAAGAGCAGAAATTTAAGAATTCCTGGTTAGTTCAGCTAGCTACCGGGGAAAAACGTAAGGTAACTGCAAAAGTTCCTAACTGTATATTGGAAGTAGCAGAACAGTAGTTACAGGTAGATTTAAATATCTTACCATTGGGGTCTTATGATGTGTTATTGGGTATGGATTGGTTGGAGAGACACTGGACCCTAGTGGACTGCAAAGAAAAGATTATTTACTTCAGATTACAAGATGGCAGACGAAAAGAAATTCAAGGAATTAAAAAGCCTGTGCAATTACGACCAACAAAAACATCCCAAATGGGTAAGTGTATCAGAAAAGGATGTCAACTATATGCAATTCAAGTAGGATATGCAGACTCCAAGGAAAAGGCTCCAATAATGGAAGATATTCCTGTAGTACAAGAATTTCTGGATGTATTTCCAGAAAACATTCCTGGTTTTCCACCCAAGAGGGATATTGACTTCACCATTGAACTGCTGCCAGAAGCCTCTCCGGTGTCAAGAGCTCCTTACAGAATGAGCGTGCCAAAACTAACAGAACTAAAGATATAGCTACAAGAACTGTTAGACAAAGGCTATATCCGTCCAAGTGTGTCTCCATGGGGAGCACCAGTTCTATTTGTTAAGAATAAAGATGGAACCTTACGCATGTGTATGGATTACAGGTAGCTTAATAAGCTGACTGTTAAAAACAAATACCCCTTACCCAGAATCGATGACTTATTCGATCAAGTAAGAGGGGCTAAGGTGTTCTCCAAGATAGACTTAAGATCTGGGTATCATCAAATTCGGATTAAAGATGAAGATATTTGAAAAACAACATTTCACACTCGTTATGGGCATTATGAATTTGTGGTGTTGCCCTTCGGATTGAAAAATGCACCAACGACCTTTATGAGGTTGATGCATAGCATTTTTCATCAATTTTTGGATAACTTTGTGCTTATTTTCATAGACGAAATATTGATATATTCTAAAAGTGGGGAGGAACATAAAGAGCATTTGAGAATAGTTTTGGAAATGCTGAGAAAGCATCAGCTTTATGCTAATTTTAGCAAATGTGATTTATTTAAAATAGAAATCCAATATCTGGGACATGTTATATCAGATGAAGGAATAGCTGTTGATCCAGAAAAGATCAAAACTATTATGGAAAGGAAATTACCTCAGAATGTGGCTGATATTAGATCATTTATGGGATTAGCTGGTTATTATAGAAGATTTATAGAAGGATTTTCTAAAATTGCTTTTCCTATTATATCTTTGCATAAGAAAGGCAAGCTTTTCAAATGGACAAATGAATGTCAGAAAATCTTTGAAAATCTGAAACAACTTCTAACTACAGCACCGGTACTGAGGGTAACTGACCCTGATAAAGACTATGAAGTTTGTACTGATGCCAGCAAAGAAGGAGTGGGAGCGATATTAACCCAAGAAGGTAAGGTGATAGCCTACGAGTCTAGAAAACTGAAAGATCATGAACATAAATATTCTTTTTATGATCTGGAGCTTACAGCCGTGGTGCATGCTCTCCGGTTGTGGAGGCATTATCTATTGGGTAAGAGGTTTGTACTTAAAACAGATCGTAGCAGTTTTACTAATTATTTTAAGCAGGAAGATTTAAATTCTAGATAGGCAAGATGGAATGCCTTTTTGAGTGAATTTGACATGGACATACAACATGTTAAGGGAAAGGAAGATCGAGTTGCAGATACGTTGAGCAAAAAACTGCATGGTATTTATGCATTATACTATAATCAGCTAGAAAGCCAACTGTTGGAATAGCTAAAAGTAGAAGCACAGAAAGACACAGAATATAAATTCTTGTGGCAGCAAATGGAGGATGATAACAAGAAAGGCAAGTCATCCGAGTATGGAAAGAATGAAGATCAGGTGTTGACTTTTCGAGGAAAAATTTACGTGCGTAATCGTACAACTCTAAAGGAGTTAATACTGAATGAGTTCCACCGCAGCAATTACGTTGGTCATCCGGGATATCAGAAATTGCTTACTGCAATAAGAAAGGTATATTATTGGCTAGGTATGCATAAGAATATTGCTGAGTATCTAAGCAAATGTTTGGAATGTCAGCAGGTAAAGGTGGAGCACCAACATCTTGTAGGACTATTGCAGCCCATACCCATTCCTGAATGGAAGTGGGAGGTTATCTTCCTAGATTTCATCACAGGACTACCGTGAATAAAAAGATAGAATGCCTCAATCATGGTAGTGGTAGAAATATTAAGTAAGTCTACACATTTTATACCTGTACAGTCTAAGTACAAGACTGTATATATTTCTGACATATTTATGAAGGAAATATTCAAGTTGCATGGCCTACCAAAAACTTTGATTTCAGACTGGGATGTTAAATTCACATCTGCATTTTGGAAAACCCTATTTACGGGTTTGGGAACAAAAATACATTTCAACACTGCCTATCATCCTCAGACTGATGGGAAAACGGAGCCGGTAAACCAAGTATTGGAAGGCATGTTGCGCATGTATGTGATGCAGCAGCCAACTAAGTGGGAGGATTACTTGCACCTTGTTGAGTTTTCCTATAACAACGGGTATCAGGAATCTCTAAAAATGAGTCCCTTTGAGGCATTGTATGGTAGGCAATGTCAAACACCTATAAACTAGAGCAGTCGAGAAACAAAATTATTGTTGGGACCTAAAATGTTGGCTGAAGTGGAGGCTGAGGTAAAAAGAATAAGGCAGAATCTGAAGGTTGCACAAGATTGAAAAAATATTTATGCAGATAAGAAAAGGTCTTATCGTGAATTTGTGGTATGGGACCATGTTTACGTGAGAATTAAGCCCAAGAGGAGTACCATGAAATGGACCTCTTGTGCCAAATTGGCTCCCTGGTACTGTGCACCTTTCCAAATACTAGAAAGGGTGGGACCAGTAGCCTATAGGTTGGCCTTACCCATTCATATTCAAGTACACAATGTGTTCCATGTGTCTTTGCTGAAGCGATATGTACATGATGAAAAACATGTGATTCATTGGCAAAATATTCAGGTAGGAAAAATATAAGAATCCTAACTTGAAGTTCTGAAAAAATTGATGCATACTAACTTGAAAACACTTTTGTTTTTCCGCTAGAACTAGACAGAGAGTTTCTGGTCGAGCTGCAATGCATACTTGATCAAAGAGAAATTAAACTTTGCAAACGAGTAGTTATCCAGGTGAAAGTGTAGTGGAAGCACTTCAGACCGGATGAAGCTACTTGGGAGGACAAGAAATTTGTGCGGGAAGCTTACCCGGAGCTCTTTGCAGAGCTGGGCTGAAACACCGAAGATGATGTTACTTCCAGGGGGGGAAGTTGTGATAGCCTCATTAAGAGTTAACTACTATTAACTAGTTAAAGACAATTTGCTTATTTTATTTTGTAGCAAGAAAGACTTAAATTGTTATTGTTCATAAAAAAAATTATTATTATTTTTTTTATTGAGTTATTAGGAGGAACCAATTAATGAAAAGAAATCTTTGAAGATGTTGGTAAAAAGGTTTCCAAGAATAGGAGGTGGTTGGGGACAGTTGGAAAACAGTTACCTACTCCTCCGAGGATAAAGCTGAATCCCAAAGGAGGAGTAGGGGTTCTGTGAAAATTGGTAAAGGGGAGTATTTTCTAGAGCTAGTTGGGGACTAGTTGAAAATAGCTCACAACATCCCTTGTGAAGCCATAATTTTCTGAGTGTGACTGGATTGGCCATCCAGAGGTCATAGCAGAAAAATAATCATTTCCACTGTTAACTTGCGGCACCGTCCATATTCTGGAGCTAGGGGGCAAGAGGAGGACGTCATACCCTCCCTTGAAAGGTTGGGAGGACCACAGATTAAAGCTAAATAATTGAGATAAGTAAATTCTACTGAATATAAGCAGTTTAATAATGGTATGACAAGGTTGTTTATTGTATAGTACATGGGTGGAAAACTATTTTATTTTCAATAGAATATATATATATCTATGGAGTTTGTATTTGCATGGAACAACAGGACAAAATCTGAATAGAGTAATATTTATTTTCCTGTTGCAGAATAGAACAGAAGAATGTGTTATCAAACTAAAATCTTTTACTGTTGGTTATTTTTCCTTCTGTAGAGAGAGAAGGACATTTGATAAATATAGTATATACAGAGATTAATAACCGTAGTAGCATATTGATGTAAAAAGATGTAACACAGTTATTTATATTATATGTGCTACCGTATGTTGTATAATGTAACTGTAAGTGTACATATTATTCAAACAGGAATAGATAAAAACCCTCGGTGGGGGCATGCTTATGAAAAACTATGTAGATATAGTACTCAACTACCTAGAGTAGGTTTAATAAACTTACGAACTGTTGACTACAGTTCTGGGCGAGAAACCCTGAAATGAAGTACATCGTCCGAAGCTCTTAGAAAACCACTAAACACGGACAATGGAAAAACGATGGTCCGGGCATCGTAATGCTAAGTCCTATTGTGTTAAGCTATAGGAAAAACACTTGAATACAGAGAAAATTACTGAAACAAGATTTAATACGAAAATCATTTCACTAGTAAGCAAATAAGTAATTCTTGCATTCTCAAAAAGAAATGGAAATAGACTCAGGAGCATTTTAAACTCTGAGGAAATAGTTACATTCACACATTTAACCAAAGCAACATATAATTATACAACACTGTTGACATTAAGAAGAATTACTTGCTCATAAGTAAACCATCTCGAAATTTAAATGGAGAATAGCTAATCAGGAATGGAATGTTCAAACTAAGTATTTAGAATATCAACGATAGGAGTGTAGTTTCCTCAAAATAATTAACATTGAGGTATCATTCAGAAATTACAGAACTAGATAAGTCCATCTTCAAATTTGAATGCGACAGGCAACAGAAAGAACCCTCTTGGTTCGTAGAGATAACATGAATAGTTGAAACCCTATCATAACTGTTAACTTATACATTTATGCATTTTTTTTTCTATAGCAGTCCGAAACCCTGAGTCGGGTATTACAAACCCTAAGTCTAAATTACTTTAAACCCTAACGAAGGCTAACTCTCTTTCCAAAGGCTGAGACTATGGATTATGGTCTTCATTGAAGACAACAGAGTACCTATGAATCGCCATGGAAAGAAGAAGTCAGTTGGGCCGAAAATGAGGGTCGAAGGAATCAACTAAGACTGTAGCATGAGGGTTTGAAGAGTTCTAACCTATAAATGAAAAAAACACAATTTAGTAAATGGGAAGATAAAACCTCTATTTATGAAAAAATGTTAAGTTAAAAGAAGTGAAGATTTGTTTAAATACATCGAATGACTTACCTGTGTAAAGGTAGCATCATCTCGTCTACTCTGTGGAGAAAACGAATGCCACAAATTAACAACTATATGCTAAGGCCGAGGGCTTATAGTACATAAAATCGACGAGAAAATCGATACGGAAACTTGCAACATTAAATCTCACCTTTGATCTATTATAGAAATCCCTTCGCCTGCAGTTCCAATTCCGGAGTCAAGAGAGGAGAATACTTTTCTAAGGGGTAATAAAAAGAAACATAGAGAAATTTAGAATTGTGAAAATATTAAACGACGGGCCAAATATTTCGACACAGAAAATAAGAATTGAACCATAAACAGAGCAACGGAGCCATAGAACTCAGAAGAAGGCCGACCTGTTAAGGGGCATGAGACAGAGTCCTCGAGGTGGAAGACGAGTTCCAAAAAGCGCCAAAACAAAAAAGAAATCACCATTTTTACTCACAGTAAACTCATAGAAGAAATCAGAAGAGCCTCGAAAATTATGAGGAATCCAAAACAAGTAACACTGTTGTACCAGAGTATTAACACCCTGTACTTTTTCCAATTAATGAGTCAATAAATTTCATATGGAAGAGTTGGTTAAAATTCCAAGTGGATCGTCGTTCAATCCGAGGCCAGCTGGTATAATAAATAGACTGGACAGTATGAGTGCAGATTGGTTTTGTATATATTACATTTGTTAAATCATAATCCCTTTTTCAATTCATTTATTAAAGCTTTTCAATAATCCCGAGCTCAGAGGTAGGACCCTGGTTTGGGGATTACTATGATATTTAATATGATAATGTTTCAATTTATAGATACTTTATAATATAGCTGTGTGAACTACATATAGTGTCGATATCATTGTATTGCAGAAGAATGATTACACTTATGATATATTTGCAATAGCTATATGTCAAATGTGTATAGTATAGGGTTATGTTTCATCCAAGGTAAGATTTTTTTTTTTTATGGTAGTAATAATTTAAGGTTGATGGTGACACATGCCCTTCGGCGGCGCCGCCAGAGGAGGGCTTGGCTGCCAGAGATATTGAAGGTGGAACAATGAAATTGAGGGAGCAATACAAAGAAGTTGATGGTCCCATACAAGAAAATGAAAATACCCAACCAGAATTGCGCCATGAGCATGTTTCTCAGACCAGAATTGGGAGAAATCATTCTCAAAGGAGGGATTGGCTGAAAAGAAAATGAAAATCCCCAGGCTGCTAGGCCAAAGTACATCTTCCTACCTCCAGCCAGTGTTTCTCCTCTTGCTCAATCTAGCAGGCCTGGTGCCTCAAAAGAAAATGAGAATCCCCGGGACATTCCCTCCATCCATTGCTATAGTTAGCGAAGAGTACAAATCCTCTATTAGACCATTCCCTCCAACCAGTGTTGCTCTGCCTGCTCAATCCACCTGGCCTGATAGATCATTTCTTGTTGCTTGTTGCAGTTAAGACATAGTACAACTTCCCTGTTAGATCATTGCATCCAACAACTATTGCTCTGCATGCTCAATTCACCTGGCCTGGTACCTCACATAGCGGTGCATACACCACGGGAAAGAGAGGTATATTTGGAGTGAAATATTATGCATAATATTTTTTCACATGGGCTTATCTCTTTTTGCGAAAACATTTCCATTGAATTTTTGGTAAAAATTTCCATCATAAAAATTTAGATATATAGATAATTATAGTTGATTTTATTAGTAAATTTATTGAGGGGTTTTGGCATTGCATTATATTATATATCAAAAATATTATGAAAAAGAATATTAACAAGAATTTATTGAAGTATTGAAGGGTTTTCACACTGTATTATATTAGATGTCATTTTTTTGGGATTTAACTGTGTTAAGTAATTTATTCATCCAGTTTCAATCTCACTTCTCAATATTGAGCATCATCTGATTCAACAAGTTCTGAGTACTATTCAAAAATCATGAGAAATTAGTCAGTTACGACTACCTCTCAGGGAAATAGTCATATATATGAATGAATTACTTAACTTACTTAACTTATTTGAATCCCAAACAAATGATATATAAGAATCGATTGAATTAAACCAATGTATAAGCTAATTATTGATAGATTTGAATTACATATTAGTAAATTTGTCCATGAGCTGTATTGATATTTTTTATTTTATAGTGAATTTTCCATAAATTTGACTCCTCCAAAAAACTAAATGTATTGGATTGTTAGAGGTTTCTGTTTCACTTATTATTTGGTAAACTTTTCAAGGTGAGAAAAAATAGATTTAGGTATATAAAGGATCTATGGAGAATTGTTTTTAGCTGTTGTAGACAATTTCCTAAAAGTTATTTTTGTGACTTGTGTTTAGTGAAATTCTTCGGAAGTTTTTTTGGTGAATTTTTCTGGTCTAATTTCTCCAAAATACAAATTTATTTAAATCTATTAATGGGTAACCCCTACACAATCCAAATGCCTTAGAGTTTTTCAGAGTACTGAATATGTATTAAATAACAAAAATCAAGATTTCACCTCAAAAATTTCCCTCGAATCTAAAAAATCACACTAAAGACTACTTCATATTAATTCCCCTACTTGTGCTCAACATTTATGATTCAATGGAATTTAACTAGGTCTAATTTCACTATCCAGTTACGGATTCTGTAAATGTGCTGAAAGTGTCGTCAATTCTGTAATTTATCCGATGCATTTTGCTCATAGTTTCCCTTTTATGAAATATCTGAAATATTTTTTTAGAGCAGCTAGTTTAATCTATGATCTATTCTGCATATTTAAACTCATGCAATTAAATGAAGCGAATGTTAAAATGAAATTACGTGAAGTATAAAAGCTTTCGGATTTTCCCATACAGATTGTGTATGCCTGGAGCTTGTCCTCCTCTGCGAACTCTATCCCCTTGCAAAAAAACATTACTAACGGTATGGTTGCTACCAGTTTATTTAATGGAGTGGTTGGGATTAACACTAGTAAAAAATGAGGAAATTAATGACTAGGGGACTAAAAATGTTAGTCACCACAATGATTTCAAGTGAATTACTACTAAATTTGATCAATTTTAAGTGACTGAATTAAAAATGACTAATTTAGTCTTGGAATAAAATATACGACTAGATAATAAGTGACTAAACTAAAATCGACTAACTTAAATGAATAATTTAGTCTATGGATAAAATATATGACTAGATAATAAGTGACTAAAGTAAAAACGACTAACTTAAATGACTAATTTAGTCTACGATTAAAAATTTATGTCACTAGACAATAAGTGACAAAATTAATAATGATTAATGTAAATGACTATTATAGTCCAAGAATGACAAAATAAACAGTACAACAAGTATATGAATTAGTCATTTATGTCAGTAATTTTTAATTATGTCACTACATATATGGAAAATTTCACTTTTGGTACCGAAGTGTTACATTTCACTATAGGTGTCTCTGAATCCATTTGCAGTGTTAAATTTTAGAGACAAAGAGGTCTCTGAATTTACAGTGTTAAAATTATGAATAGCCTTTTGTCTCTAAAGTTTAACAGTGCAGATGGATTCATCTACAATTAACATAATTGCATATATCATCTATCAACTTTACACTAATGCCTTCATTATAATTTTAGTAAAGGTAATATTAATTAGATAGCCAAATTAATGTTATATTAATGTAGGAAAAAATGATTACATATAGCCAGTTACTAAATAGGTGGTCTCACCTCGACTTGGTTTGTTGACAAAAATTTGCACCAGATGCAAAAAAATACAAAACAAGGACTAGGCACATTGTCCATAAATGGTTGGGCCAGAGGCACCAAAACACATATAAAACATAAAGAACACCAAATAGCATAATATTCATCCAATGTGATGGATGCAAGGTTGTCTTGGGATATTCCTAGATGTGGTGGAGGACAGAAGTCACACTGACCACACCCTTCAAAATGCGCCAACCAAGTCTCCAAATTTTCTACCTTTTCAGTGAGTTGATTTTGGCCTCGCCAAACCAGTACCAGTCAAAGAGACTTGGCACTGTAAATATTGCCTTCCATCCAATGTTTCCATCTGATCTGCATGGTCCTCAGGAAAAAATCTCTCAGTTGTGTCCACTCTTTCCATCAGGCTGTTGATAAGTGCGCGACAGTTCTATAGGTAGCAATGTTGGATAACTTGCCTCTCATTTACCTCAAATCAATCAAACCCGTGATTCCCCTTGCCACCATAACCTCCTCTGCTCCAACAACTCTTATTTTGAACCCTCAAACCCCCACGTCTTATACCCCCCCACTTACCTCCTCCACGGCCTCCATGTGCACCCATACTAGCGAGTCGCGCACACCCCCATATTCTTTCCACCTTGGCATGGAGCCACTATGATAATTTTGTGAGTATGCCACCCCCATAGGACCATAGATGACAAGGGAGGGAGAACACCCACACCACACCGGGGGCTTCATAATTTTCTAAGGTCGAGGAACCCCGTCATGTGCAGAGTCCAGAGACCAGAACCCCCACTATAGAAAACAAACACCACTAGCGAAGGAGCCAAATGTCATCTCCCACTAGCACATGGAAGCACAAAGACACCTCCCACCGCTAGATGGGAAATATATCCAACACTTCCTCTTAATTACAACTTACGCCATTGACCATTCCCAAACAATCTCTGAGATAAAAAAAAATTTCACGTGCCAATACCTTTTCAAAGATGTCTACAAATTGTTCCTCTGACCTTCAATGCTACAACACAATTTCACCATTGTTAACTAATTCTCTTATGAAATGATATTTGGTATCAATGTGTTTTTTCCTTTTGTGGAAAACATAATTATTTGATAGTGCAATTGCTGAACTATTATTTTTGAAAATAGTGGTTGCTTTGTCTTGTTCATGACATAAATCATGATGTTATTGTTGTGGCGACATACTCAACTTCTGTTGTTGACAGTGAAACTATTGGCTGCTTCTTGGAAGCCCATGATATGGCTCCCAAACCCAAATGAAAAACATATCCTGATGTGCTCATTCTTTCATCAACACTTCCTACCCAATCACTGTTAGTATAACCAATCAGCCTAAAATCATCAGTTGTGGAGTACAAAACACCATACTCCTTCGTCCCATTGACATACTTTAAAATTCTTTTGGCTGCTTGCCAATGTGTCTCCTTGAGTGTCTCCATCAATCTCGACACCAGACTCACTGCATGCATTATATCAGGCCTATTTGTAGTCAAATAAATTACGCTCCCCACCATGCTTTTGTATAATTTCAGATTGACATTGTTTTTTCAATCTTCCTTGCTCAACTTCAACCCCATGACAGTTGGAGTTAGTGATGACTTGTTGTTCTACATATTGAACCTCTCTAAAATTTCTGCAACATATTTTTCTTAAGAGATAAAATTTCCATTTTCTATTTGGTTAACTTCTATGCCCCAAAATATCTTAAAAACCCCAATTCAATCATTTCAAACTCACTTTTCATGACTACTTTGAAATAAACAATGAGAAGATCATCACTCCCTGTAAAATTTAAATCATCTACATACAAAACAACAATAAGAATCTTACTGTCACTTTATTTTATGTAGAGAGTAGGTTCACCATCATATTTTTTGAACCCATTTTCCATCAGGTAGGCATCTATCCTATTGTACCATGCATGCGGTGCTTGCTTCAACCCATAAAGAGTTTTCTGCAACTTTCACAGCTCATGTTCTTGGCCTTCCACCTCTTATCCATGAGGTTGTTCGACATGCACCTCCTCTTTTGGTACTTCATTCATGTATGTTGACTTCACGTCCATTTGATACACTTTCCATTTTTGCTCTCCTACTATTGACAACACTGTATGCACTGTCTCCATCCTTCTGACTGGCACAATGGTTTCCTCATAGTCTCTTCCATGCTGTTGCTTGTAGCCTTTGACAATTAGCCTTGCTTTATGCCTTTCTATCTTGCCTTCAATGTTTCTCTTGGTCGTATAGACCTATTTCAATCCAATGACTTCTTTACCTTGCAGAAGGTCCACTAAATCCAACGTGTCATTCCTTTCTATTGCTCATATTTTTTCATTCATTGCCTCAACCTATTTCTCTTCTTTAAATGCATCTTCAAATTTTATTGTTTCATCTACATGAAAATATAATGCAAACAAATAATTCAGACCAACACTATTATCAACTTCTTCTTTCTCAAAAACTTCAATTAAATTTTTGAGAAGCACTTACGTGATTTTGCAATGATGTCCTATTACTTTCTTGCGATGTACTTTGTTGAGCTTGTGTGGGTGGAGGAGGAGTCACCGTTGAGGAATTACTTGCCGCAGTCAATTCCTCTTTGTCTTCATGTGATATACATGTCTTCACATTGAGTGCCTTCTCTAAACTTCCATCCCATGCTTCCTCTTCTATGCACTGAACATATCTATTGATTATTACCTTCTTGGTTGATAGATTGTAGAGCTTATATGCCTTTTATTCATCACTGTATCCAATAAATATGCATTTCTCCCCCTTGTTATCCAAATTCTTCCTCAACTCATCTGGGACATGTGCATACACCACACACCCAGACACTCTCATGTTAGTGACATATTGCTTTCTTCCACTCCATGCTTCTTCAGGAACTCTGTTCATGACACTTTTGGTTGGACACCTATTAATGATATATGCTGCACAAGCGAGAGCTTTATCCCAATAATCAATTTGGAAAATTCTTTGCCTTCAACATAATCATTTCCATTTCAACGATGGTCCTATTCTTTATTTATGCAACACCATTTTGCTGAGGTGTATACCTTGTTGTAAACTGCTTGTGAATTCCATCCTCCCTGCAAAATTGTAGGAAGTCACTTGAGATATATTCGCCACCTCTATCAGTCCTCAACAATTTTATGTAGTGTCCACTTTTCTTCTCAATAAGATATTTGTAGTGATGGAAGTGGTCAAACACTTTACTTTTCTGTTTTAGAAAATAGACCCACATCTTCCTTGTGTAGTCATTTATGAATGTCAAAATGTAATGGCTACCACCGAATGATGGTGTTTGCATCGGTCCACATAAATCTGAGTGGACAATATCCAAAGGTGGCTTTACCCTTATTGATTTTCCTGCTAGAAATGATTCTCTGTGTTGTTTACCCAAGATGCATCCTTCACATTGGTTGTCTAGTTTTTCTATGAGTGGAAATCTCTTCACCATACCTTTACTGTGCAACAAATTCAAACCTCCAAAGTTGAGATGACCAAATCTCAAGTGTCATAACCAATTTTCATTTTTGACTTCTTATTGAAAGTTTTCTTGTGTGACAGCTTCTACAACACCTTCTTCCTTCAAATTTGATCTTATCTTGAGGGGAAACATTCTATTGTTTTTCATATGAAATTTTGCAATGAGTTGTTTACTTGGAGGCTTATCCAAGATTGTGCATACATCATCTTTAAAAAATACATTGTAGCCCTTTTGCATGATCTGTCCAGTGCTTAGGAGGTTATGTTTCAAACCAAGGACAAAATAAACATATGACATGAAATTCTTCCCTCCCTTCTCTATTAGTATGTCTACTCTTCCCTTTCCCATGACAAAGACCTTGCTATCAGTCCCCAATGTTACTTTTGATTTTGCACTTTCATCTAGATATGAAAACATTGCTATGTTTCCACTCATGTGATTGCTACAACCTGAATGTAAGAACCATACATCCCCTTCTTTTTTTTGTGTTACATTACAAGCTAAATACATGATTTCATGGTTCTGATTTTCCTTTATGAAAATTGGATCTGGTTTGCAACCTATGTCATATTGCTTCTTTCTACATTCATTTGCATAATAACCATGCTTCTTACAATAATGACATTGAACTTGAGATTTATCGTACCTTTGACCTTGTACTTCATTTTGGCTTGGGCCTTGACTTGGATTTTGATTGCTACCCCTTCCACTTGAGCTTAAAGGGCTTCTTCTTCCACCACTGTGTGGGCTTCTTCCTCTTTCTCCGTAGTTTGGTCTTCCTCGACCTCTACCTTGACGAAAGGAAACTTGTGTCTTGAATGCATGTTCCAATGATGAGTTTTTTTCTCTGTTCAGTCTATGCTCATGAGACCTCAGTGATTCATGAATCTCATCCACTGAAAACTATGAGAGATCCTTCGTCTCCTCTATGGCTACAACTATGGCATCAAACCTTGATGGGAGACTTCTCAAAACTTTCTCAACTATTTTCCTTTCCTCAAGTGTCTCACTATGAGACCTAATTTGGGTAACCAACCCAATCACATGTGTAAAGAATGAGTATATATTCTCAGGCTCTTTCATACATAATGTTTCAAAATATCTTCTCAGCATTTGTAGTTTTGTTGTCTTCACCTTTACATGCCTTTTTAGGCTATCTGGAGGGTATCCCACGCTTGCTTGGACTTCGTTGCTCCTGCAACCCTTGGAAATATACTTTCATGCATTGCCTAGAAAATATAGAAGAGACCTTTGGAGTCCTTCTTCTTGTTGTCCCTTAAAAAATCTCTTTCTTCTTGTGTCAAAGTATTGCATGCTACTACATTTGCTGCTTCTTGGAATCCATTTTCCACCAGCTACTAAATATCTTGATAATAGAAGAGAGCCTTCATTATAATAGCCCAGTAATCATAATTATTTCCATTAAACAGTGGTATTTGTCGATTAGTCAAGCTTGTGCTTATTTCTACCATTTTCACTGTGTAAACAAAAACTTTCTGACTGTGTAAAAAAATTCTCTCTACTGGAGAATACACTTATAAAAACAACTTTCAAGTCTTTAGTAAAAACACTTTCTTTCACTGAGAGATTAAACCCGCTCTGATACCATGTTGGAATTTAAAATTCTATGATACCATGTTAGTAAAATTTAAAGAAGAGCGGAGATGTTTTTCCCTCCACACACAATTCACACAGAGATATGCAGAAAATTTCTTTAAAAAATGACAACACAGTTATGAAAAACAAATTATAGAGCCACACACAGAGATATGAAATGAGAGAAGTATTTTATTTTCATTTTACTACTTCTAATAAATCATATGAAAAACATATTTTAAATAAAGAGTGGCGGAGCTTGAAAATTCAATGCTCATTGAAAGATCAACTGGACAAGTACACACAAAAATTTTCCTCCTTCCGTGTTAGCCTTTCTTCATAAAAAAATGCACAGAACTTGTACACCCGGAATTGAAACCCTTCAGGTTTCATCTTTGAAACACATCGCATCCGTGACCATATCACACTTCATTTTTCAACGTTTACAACATTTACCTGGGTGCTTATACTCGTGAGCTTGCACAATGCGATGTGCACACGTCGTTAATTTCAACTTATTGCGTGACGCAACATTTAACTTGATGTAATAATAAGAACTGCTATCAGGTGCGATATGAAATCACACCGCATCACAACATCGCAATGGTTTGGGAATGGGGAAAAGAGGTAAGTTCTAAAATCTGCGAAGTGCGATGTTTGACTCACTGAGCAGTTTGCGATGTAAATATGCAAGGGTAAAGGTAAAGTGGAAAAGAAAAGGTTCGTTGGGGAAATGATAGAACATATGGAGTATATATTAAAAGGGGTCCCACTATATCGCATCATAAATTTTGTAGGATAAGGAAATTAAGTTATGTGGAAAGGCTAAACCTTGCAGGGTGCACAGTGTGGTAACAAATGTAGGTGACGTGGCAGGAAATTAATACATAGTGATGGCTGGACACCATTTTCTTAAAATTACAGAAATTGCATGAATTATAAAATTTTACAGATTTTCCCATATAGATTGTTTATTCTTGGAGCTTTCCCTTCTCTGTGAAATCTATCCGCACCTGCAAAAAAACATTAACGAATGGTATGGCTGCTACCAGTTTATTTAAAGTGGTGGTTAGGATTAATTTCCAACAGAGTGTCGATTGGAAACGTAAAATGTTGCTCCCATCTTTCGAGTCTAGGTTCTTCTCAACAAATGTTTCCACTCCTTGTGGCCTTGGAGGACACATGAAGCACCATAGGCAAGGTAAAATGTTTCTCCCATGAATGAAATTTTTTCAGTTGAACTTTCCAAAGAATTCAAACATTTCTAGTAGTTGTAGTTTGTGTGAAGGCGTGGATTACAGAAGATTAATAACGGATGGAATTCAAAAGATCAATATGAATATGTGCATGTGTGAGGTTGTGATTCTAATATAACAAGATGTCTCTTTCAATCAATATTCATCGTATGTCTATTTTAATCAAAGATTCATTAGATGTCCCTTTCAATTGAGATTCATCTTAATCTGGAAGTGTATATTTACAAAATCATGTATATTTCTTTCGCAATGAACATGAAAAAATGAAAGAGGATAATTTGGATGGTGAGCGCAACCATCCAAAGTCAAAACTACACTTGTCCCTATCTATGATGTAAGCCATCTATTTTAAATTTGATCCTTTTTAAAGTAATTTACACAATTCAATCTAATGTATTATTCTTCTTTTCATGGAAATTGGCAGCCACAACAATGTTTCTCCATCTCAAATTCAATCACAATTCATTGGAACCACAACACTTCCTCCCTCGTCACTTCAATCTTAACTTACAGCACCTCAGGAACAACAAGGAAAGTATCATCATACCCCAAATATGAGGGTTGTGGACTTGAATGTGGACTTGTAACAAGTCAAATATTTTGGAAAGCCAAACAGATTGGCAGCCATTAATATCCAGAACCAACCACTCGATGCAAAAACCAGGTGGTGCAACCACCTAGATACTAGAACCTAGGACCCTCAACCTCATCATGATGAGCCTCAAATTATGCATTTTGATGCAAAGTTAGGCGTTGGAGCAAGCATGCAAATAAACTACCCTTATTCATTGGGACAAGGCATGGCATCATTCTCATAACCAAATGTCATTGTCAGACAAGAGGGATTCAATCCAATATTTCAATGCCATCAACGACATTCAGATCCAAACTCAGGTGTTGGATCAAGCATGCAAAGAAACTACCCTTATTCATCAGGACAACGCATGACATCATCGTCATCATCACCTGTCGCTGTGACATAAGGGGGATTCAATCCAAGCATTTAACACCACAATCCTGCAACCCCCACAATAAATTCAAGAGTCAATTAAGAGTCTAGGCTGGCTAATGTTTATAGTACTTTAAGAGGAAATATAGCACCACCTTCTGAATTTCTACTTTCACTAGGATGGAACTCCCCGAAGGATATAAATGCAGTCGCTATTAGAATTCTTGAATAAAACAAAAATGAGGGATGTGTTCCCTCGACAATACAGAGAATGCAAAATATATGCAGAAATAACAGTCATACAATTCACAAATAGAGAGTGAAAAAAACAGGAGAGAAAAAAAAAGTGTTTCATTCATATCTTTGAACATATGATAATTACATTGCTTTAATACGAAATTGGCCAGAGTCTAAAAATTAAATGCATTTCAATGCTTGATAGGATAGATAACCATAAAATCGTCCTTTTGTAGTGAAAGCTCGATTCTTCAGTTTCAACACAAAACTACGTACAGAACACAAGAACAACAGTCTTGAAAATTTATAGGTTTCAGCTTTGAAACTACATCGCATCCACGCCCTCATCAAAAATTTCATTTCGGTGATTTCAACTTTTAATTGGCACAATACGTCACTGCGGAGGGACCTCGAGGTACGGCTCGCTCATCGGTATTATGCCCCTGTAGTAGATATTAGCCATTGATCTTGGTCAAAAGGGTGCCCGACGAGGTCAAATGCGAATGGACCTTTTGGTTTAAACAATGGGCTTCTTGTGCGCGCGGGTTACCATTTATCTAAGATCAATGGTGACCACACCGGTTGATCTACATGGGTGTTGATGCATCACATCAGAACATAAAAAGGATAACTTGCAGATGCTAAAAGGTAAGCCTTAAAACATGCAAAGTGCGATGTGAAGGCACAAAAAAGGTAAAACATAAATCTTGTGAAGTGCGGTATGCAGGCAGTTGAACAACGGAAAGTGCGAAAAGCGAAAAGGTAAAGAATAATGAAATAAAAAACATTTGTGGGCAGATTGGTAATGCAACAAAGTTTGATGGGTCCCACTGATATCACATCCGTGGAAACTTAGCTTTCGACGAAGGATTAAGAGGTAAAGATTAAAAATTGCAGGTTGTGATATGTGGGAAGAAAGGTAGGTGAATATGGCGGGTAAAGAATTAAATGCAGAGTGTGACTCGGGTACTCTGTTCTTTCCTTTTCTGTGAAGAAACACCTATAGGTTTGGAACTATGATTTTTCCTTCCTGCAACAAAAATTCAATGAAGTGTGGGTTGCTACCAGGCTTTATTCATGGTAGTGTTTGAGAGTATTTCCAGCACTCCCCCTTAATCACAATTGCCGCCATCAATCATTCCTAGACACTCTCTAAGATAAACAAAACTCTTTTGTCCTAATGGCTTTGTGAGGATATCATAAAACTATTCCTTTGACCTGCAATGCTGTAAAAAATTTTCATCATTGTTAACTAATTCTCTTATGAAATGGAATTTGGCATCAATATGCCTTTTTTTCTTGTGGAAAACAAAATTATTTGAAAATGCAATTGCTGAGCTGTTATCACAGAAAATTGTGGTTCCTTTGTCTTGCTCATGACATAAATTTCTCAACATCCTTCTCATCCAAACTTCTTGGCATGCTGTTATTTTTGCTGCTACATATTCAGCTTTTCCTATTGATAATGAAACTACTCACTACTTTTTGGAAGCCCATGAAATGGCTCCCGATCCCAAATGAAATACATACCTTGATGTTCTCTTTATTTCATCTACACTTCCAGCCCAATCACGCTTAGTGTAGCCAATCGGCTTAAAATTATCAAATGTGGAGTATAGAACACCATACTCCTTTGTTCCATTTACATACCTTGATATTCTCCTGCCTTCCTGCCAATTTTTCTCCTTGGGTGTTTCCATGAATTTGGATATCAAACTTACTACATACATTATATCAAGCCTAGTTGTAGTCAAATACATTATACTGCCAACAATGCTCTTGTACAATGTCAGATCGACAGTCTTGCTACAATATTCGTTGCTCAATTTCAACCCCATGACAGTTGGAGTTGATGCTGGCTTGTTGTTTTGCATATTGAACCTCTTTAAAACTTCTTCAACATACTTTTCTTAGGATATAAAAATCCCCTTTTCTATTTGCTTTACTTCTATGCCAAAAAATTATCTTAAAAAACACAAGTCAGTCATTTCAAAACTCACTCTTCATGAATGTTTTAAAATCATCAATGAGAGAAACATCATTTCCTGTAAAAATAAAATCAAGATTGAGAGAGTGTAGGTTCACCATCACACTTTTCAAACCCATTGTCCACTGGGTAAGAATCAATCTTGCTGTACTATGCTCGTGGTGCTTGCTTCGACCCATAAAGAAATTTCTTTAACTTACACACCTTGTGTTCTTAGACTTCTATTTTAGCACTCCATTCAATAATGTTGAATTCACATCCATTTGATAAAATTTCCACTTTTGTTGTGCTACTATGGACAACACTGTCCACATTGTCTCCATCCTTGCAACTAGTGAAAAGGTTTCCTCATAGTCTCTACCTTGCTGCTTCTTGTAGCCTTTGACAACTAGCCTTGCTTTATACCTTTATATCTTTCCTTCAATGTTTCTCTTGGTCTTATAGATCCATTTCACTCCAATAGCTTATTTTCCTTGTGGGAGGTCCACTAACTCCCATGTGTCATTCTTTTATATTGCTCCTATCTCTTCATTCATTACCTCAATCCATTTTTATTCTTTGACTGCATCTTCAAAATGCATTGGGTCATCAACATGAAAAAATAAAGCAAAGAAAGAATTCATACCAGCATTACTTTCAACTTATTCTTGCTCATAAATTTCATTTCATTTTCTGAATCTTGGTCTTCTTGTATTTCCTAAATATGTGCTTGGAGTTGCACTTGAACTCGAGGGAGTTGTTGATCCCTGTGGTGTGCTTGGAGAAGCACTTTCTTAGTTTCTCACTGCTTCTCTATTTCTTGCTTGCAATGTACTCTGTTAAGCTTGTGTAGGTGGAGGAGGAGCCACCATTGAGGAATTATTTTCTGCAATCAATTCCACTTTGTCTTCATGTGAAATACATGTATTTACATTCATTGTCTTCTCTAAACTTCCATCCCAAGCTTCTTCTTCTATGAACCGAACGTCTCTGTTGATTATTACTTTCTTGGTAGATGGATTATAGATCTTGTAAGCCTTGGATTCATCACTGTATCCAACTGTTGGAACAGGGTCCCCTAGATGCGTTTTGATATGTTCCAACTCTACGTTTTTTATATATTTTTGTAGTAATTGGTCTTGCACAGGGGGTTTGGGATGGGTCAAATCCCCCAATGTATTATAATGGGTCAAATGTTTGACCTAGAGTCCGCAAATGACGGTTTGCGGACCACAGGATAGCGCAGGCTATGATGATATAAATAGATAGATAGTTTGAGTCTAGAAGTAAGTAAGGTTAATGCTACGGTTGAACTGTTGAGATCTATTTTGGATAGTTTTGGGTAAGGACTCCTACTGGCCGTGTGTAGGGAGATCCTAAGTCCTTCAGTGTGTGGACCCCGCTAGCTGTGTTCGCGGGTTGTGAGTTGGGTTTGTAACTGGTTGTGGATGCTAATGAACACAGAATCTATTATGTTATCTGAACTGGTTTTATTCACTACTGAGGTACCTTTGTGTGATTTTAATTAGCTGTGATTGTGTCTATGATATATGAATTAGCTACGATTGTATCAACAATATATGAATTAGCTGCGATTATGTTATTCTGTGATGATAATTGCTGATGCGCACATGGATGCCAAGGTGTTGATCGGATCTGATTAATAATAGTAGCTTTGTTTATGTTTACATGCTGATTATTTTGTAAAGGTCTTGATAATAGGCTTCTTTATATTCGAACTTGATAGAAATCGACAAGAATTTCCTTAATTACCTACTCTCTCCCAGGGTGCGGAAACCTGGTTCCAACACCCACCCATACTACTTCGGGTGAGACCTTAGCCTACAAAAGTGGGTCATTGACGAAAGGGCCAGTAGTATAGGTGTTTGTTGGAAAACCTTAACTCCAAACTTGGGTTAGATTCCCTCAAGACAACAACAAAAAATATACATTTCCCCCCCTTACTGTCCAACTTATTCTTTAACTAATCTGGGAGATGTGCATATGACAGACATCTAAACACTCTCATGTGAGTGACAACTTGCTTTTTTCCACTCTAGGCTTCTTATGGAACTCTGTTTATAACAAATTTGGTTGGACATCTATTTAAAATTCAAGTTGCAAGGGGAGGGGTGGGATACGAAATGGGCTGGGGGGAAGCCACGTACCTCCCCCCAGAACTTGCAATCTCCCCTAACGGTGCCTAAGGCACACTCGATTAACCTTGCGAAGCGACCTCTATCTACGCAGGAAGAAGATCGGCTCGCTACCCCAATCACTTGGCTACTGCCATATGTTTGGCCCCGAAGGCCCTCAGTGTGCACACCTAAGAATATCGATGGTTTGTGCTCCTATATGCAAATGCCCCTAATTCTGGGTGAAGTCCCCATAATTGGAGAAGCAAATGGAAAGCTCTCCTCAATAAAGTTCGATGATCATGACCTTGAAAACTTGGAGGCCTTCCCATAATTGACACTTGAGATGTACCTCGAAAGAGTACTAGAGGATGATGTACTAAGGGTCGTACCAATGTCGTGGGTGCGTGGGTTAGAAAAATCTAGATTACTAAACTTGCTGCAGATACCTCACTTTGGCCAATACAATGTAACTGACCGAGTTGTGCGACAGTTGCTAGTTGTGATCCATGATTGTAGCTTGTGGATCAAGGACCACATTCCTATCGATGCTGCCCTAATTCATCGCATCACTGGTCTCCCCATGAAGGGGTCGAATCCCATGGATCCCGTCGACAAGAAGTATGAGCAACAGATCACTCACAAGGTGCGAGAAGACTACCATGTCGAACGCAACACCAGAGGGTTCATAATCAACACCATTGGAAACCCTAAAGTGTGCATGGGTACGTTGCTGCTAGCTTGAAAAATTATGCACAAGTGTCAGGCCACAACTGTCCCCACCTATGTGATTCAACTTGCTAGACACTACGAAAAAGGGTCTGATTTAACTGGTCGCAGTTCCTCTGCAATGAGTTTCTGGAAAACATGCGCGAGGCCCAGGATCACGGGAGGGCATTCTGCTACTCTTGGATATTGCTCCTAATTGCATTGGTTGCATGGAAATCCCCTAAAGGATCACTCCTCCCTGAGCTTGAACCAGACATGTCTAAAGGGGCGCGATACACAAACTTATGGGATTCAAAGGACGAGGAGTGGATTAAGGAAAACAAAGTCTTTTGGGTGCTATTTCAGAGCACGATCGTAGCAAAAATTCACTCCCAGCCATGCTTTTCACCGATGGTCTATGAAAAATACAAGAGCATCACAACATTCTAGGTCACAATGCACAACGTGCAGATTCAGGGCCGTAAGGATCTAGCTTGGATGTCGTTGCCTTACATGGTCGCCAATGAGGAAATCGACTGGCTCATCGCCACTTGGCCACTGCACTGGAGATTGGGATTCAAATCGGCCACGGTTGACACTGCTGGTACAAGCACAATCCTGAAGACCCCCACCCCACCTGATACCACCAAGAATTTGGAAGGCTGTGGCCCAGAAGGCTCTACCAGGCTGAAGGCTCCCCTAGACACAATGCGGGGCATGGAGCAGGAATCATAGTAGGACATGGAGATTGAGGGTTTGGATACACAGGATACTATTTCCCCACGTGGTACAAAATAGACAACCAAACCTCTCAAGGGACAGCGAACGAAACGATAGGCTATAAGGTTTGGTAGGGAGACTGAGGTTACCTTAACCGGGGAATATTTTGAGCAAATCACAGATGCATTCATCCTCACTTGAGAAGACAGATGGATTGCCTTGGAAGAGTGGCAGAATGCCACAGTCACTACACTACAGTTTGAGCTCCAAGCGCTTCAGCTCAAGGCCTATACCCTGCAGACGAGCATGGTTCAAGCGAGGCTTCCTCCAGCAACCACTACTGATTTGATCTCCACAACCGAGAGCCACCTCTACCCCCTGCCACATGTAACAATCACTCTCATTCTGCCTACCTTATGCGGGAAATTTAAGGCCTGCATGGAAGTACATCTAGACTTGGCCTGGGTTTCGCACGAGCTACTGCAGGTTCTCCACACATCCCTCTTTGATGAAATACAACATCGAAACCGCCGAGTGTAGCAGAAACTAAATACAACCGTGCAGAAAATTGTAGAAAAGACTACCGAGGCATCCCAACCATAGGCTGCGTGCATCCTTACTGTCGCGCAACAGACCAAGTTCGATTTTCTGATTAATAGACTCTATGCAGATGTGACAGAAGAAATTCCGACCTTTGCCACCCCCTAGGCTAAGATTGAGGGACTCGTCGCAGCCCTGAAGGTTTCTCAGACTGATGTCCAGAATGTCAAGACTGAGATGGAGCAACATATTGTTGTGTTACAAGCTAAGTTGTAGCCAGAAACACCTCCTGATTTACGCACCCAGAGAGGTGCGCTAGTCACAGAAGCCATGAACACCATTACAGCTCAGATCGCTCAGGGCGGCGAATTGCTTGAGATAGCTATGCAGTTGTGGTCTAAGGTGCACCACGACCTTCTCCTGAATGAATTTACTCAATAAACGCGCCAGAATGAAGAATAATTTGAGAAAATGGAGGTTGCAATGCCCACTCTGATCCCTGCTCAATGCCTGGCACGTCTGCGAGCCAACCATGTGTTCAGAGATTACTTGGAAGAGCTTCAACATAAGAATATGGTTCTAAGTGACCACCTCAAGCCATGGGCTGATGAAGCCCTCATATATCTCAGAACTTGGATGTTGCGGTCAAACATCTGAATCAGACCCTAGAAAGTGTCATTGTTGCCACTGAAGGCCCAACTTCACAAAAGTTGGTGGACATTGCACAAAATGCTACTGCGTAGAGCAAGGGAATTTTTCCCCTCTGGTCGATGACATTAAGCAGCTCCAGGCAAAGATTCAAATCCCATGGCCATTGTGACTCAGGCCAAGTCACAAGATTGTGTTGGGGGCCTGTTGGAATAGGGTCCCCTAGCTGCGTTTTGATATGTTCCAACGCTGCATTTTTTATATATTTTTGTAGTAATTGGTCTTGCGCAGGGGATTTGGGGTGGGTCAAAGCCCCCAATGTATTGTAATGGGTCAAAGGGTAGACTTAGAGACCGCAAACCATGGTTTGTGGAACACAGGATAGTGCAGGATATGATGATATAAATAGATAGATAGTTTGAGTCTAGAATTAAGTAAGGCTAATGCTATAGGTTTTAACAGTGTACAAAAATTATCTACAAACAAATCTTAAAACATAAAATAAACAATAGCGGGGGCATACACATAAAATAGATAAACAAAGATATTTTCCCCTGGATCCCAAATCAGGATGACCAACTTGATTTTTCATTATATTCCTTTTAGTGTTACAACACATATATATACATTCTGAAGCATGCATAAACCCCAATCCATTAACCCTAGATTAGAACATAACCGTAGTTCGCTTGACCGGATCTACAAAATACAAGGGGTCAAAAACCATCATACCCTAAAACCATGTGCAAACCCATGCACAAAACCATGGGTGGAACCACCCACCAGAAAATAAGGCCCAAAAAATAACGCCCCCCCTGTGACCCCCCCGCACATGACTAGTCGTGGAAAGAATATAACACATGCCCAACATTCTCCCACTTGTTGTTTTCTTTCCGCATGGGGCTACAAGAGAGCTTAGTCATTAGCCCAGTTATGCAACACCCATTATTTATCTACACCAAGAGAACTTCTGAGTGCTTATAGACATCGTCAATGCATCTGCAACATTCTTCAAGGTGTCCACCTTTACCAACAACACCCTTTTAGCCTCAACCGTATCTCTCACAAAGTGATATTGAACATCAATGTGCTTTGTCTTTGAATGATAAGCAGGGTTATTAGCCAAAAAAAATTCACTTTGGCTATCACAGTCTATCCTTATAGCTTGCTGCACTAAACCCATACTTGAACACAATCTTTGCAGCCAAACGGCTTCCTTGCTTGCATGAGTGGTTTCTATGTATTCTGCCTCTATAGTTGAAAGAGCCACTACAGACTGTCTTTTACTCATCCAACTGACTGCACCTCCAAAAGGCTAAAAAAATACCCACTTGTAGATCTTCTTTGGTCCAGATCTTCAGCCTGGTCTGCATCAACAAAACCATGAATTTCCAACATTATTTCCAATCTTTGTCTTCCCTAGTAGCACAAGCCACAATCACTAGTGCCACGCAAATATCTGAAAACCCATTTCACTGTTGTCCAATGCTCCTTCCCTAGGTTTGACATAAACGTGCTCAATACTTCCACTTCATGTGTAATGTATGGTATAGTACAGACCATTGCGTACATCAGGCTACCCACTGCACTTGCATATGGAACACAGAACATATCCTCCTCTTCTTCTTGTGTCTTGGGACACTGTTTAGTAGACGACTTTACACCTACTGGAATAGGAACATTCACCGGCTTACTATCCTGCATATTGAACCTCTGTAATATAGTCTCGACATACTTCCTATGGTTTAACCTAAGCTTCCTCTGTTCCTGATCTCTCTTAATTTCCATGCCCAAAATATAGTTTGTAGCACCAAGATCCTTCATGTCAAATTTGGAGAACAGATGGGTCTTCAAATCTTGGATAATTTCTTTGTCATTTCCAATCAACAACATATCATCCACATACAAGACCAAATAAATAACACGGTCACCAATTAATTTAAAATAAACACAGTGATCCTCCTTGCTTGTAGTGAACCCAAGTCACCATATATAGGTATCAAATTTTTTATACCACATCCTTGGTGACTGTTTTAACCCATACAGAGACTTCTTTAGTCTCCATACCACTACTTTCTTCCCCTTCACCATAGAGCCTTTAGGTTGTTTCATGTATATCTCCTCTTCTAGATACCCGTGAAGAAATTTTATCTTCACATCCATCTGTTCTACCTTAAAATCAAATGTAGCAGCAACAAATAAAAGTAATCTAATAGAAGTAACTTTGGCAACAGGTGAAAAAATATCACCAAAATCAATTCCTAGCACCTGGGAATAACCTTTTTCTACCAACCGAGCTTTGTATTTCTCCACCTTTCCTTCTACATTCATCTTCTTCTTAAACACCCATTTGCTCCCAATGGGCTTCCTTCTGGCCAGCAACTCCACCATATCCCATGCCTCATTTTTGTGCAAGGATGCAATTTCATCAACCATGGCCTCCTTCTAGAGTTTTCCATTCTCTGAATCTACTGCCTCCCTCACAGTTCTAGGATCATCATCAGTTATAGATAAAGAAAAATTTGAATAAAAATTAGATGGAATATACCTTTCTGGTTGTCTTCTTTCCCGAACTGATCTTCTCACAGCTGTAGTTGCGGCTCTTCCTCTTCTAAGTCTTCTTCTATTGTAGAGTCTTATTCTTCCTCCTTTAGTTCAAACTCTATCTTCTTAGGTTCATTTGGTAGGAATTCATGTTTAACAACATATTTCACCTCTCCAAACACCACATCTCGGCTGTACACAACCTTCTTTGCTTCTGGGTTCCAAATCTTGTAACCCTTTAAACCATCCTTATACCCAATAAAGATGCACCTTTCATATTTATTATCCAACTTGGTCCTTTTCTCCTTTGGAACATGTACATATGCATCACATCTAAATAGCCTCAGATGTGAAAGAGAGGGTTTCTTACCATTCCATACCTCATATGGGGTCTTATCCTTGAACGCTAATGAAGGTGACCTGTTAACCAAGTAACATGCAGTCTCCACTGCCTTTGCCCAGAATTCTTGTCCTAACCCAATACCATTGAGCATGCTTCTTGCCTTTTCCATCAACGTTTTTTTTACTATTTCTACAAATCCATTTTTCTAAGGTGTGTATGGAGTATTCTTCTGCCATGCTATACCACACTTCTTACAGAAATCTTCAAATTCCTTCCTACAGAATTCCCCACCATTATCTGTCCTCAGCACCTTTATCTTCTTCTCTTTCCGGTTTTCCACCAGAGCCTTAAATTATTTAAATATTTCAAAGACTTCAGATTTCTTCCTCAAGAAATATATCCATGTATTCCTTGATAATTCATCTATGAATGAAACATAGTACACAAAATTACCCAATGATGGAACTGACATAGGTCCAAACACATCACTATGCACAAGCTCTAATATCTTATTTGTCCTCTTAGCACCAGAAGGAAAAATCACCCGATTCTTCTTCCCATATACACAATGTTCACAGAAATAAAAAACTAGAGAGAAATTAGACATAATTTATACCATACCATTTCCATTCATTATCCAAAGGCCCTTCTCTCCAATATGTCCAATCCTTTGATGCCATAGCATGGTCTTTTCTTGAGAGACCGCTAGGCTTTCTGCTCCACTTTCAAGAACCACAAATCTGTTTCTCCCATCAATAAAAATGTTGCCCTTAAGCTTGTATAGAGTTCCAACCCAAACTCCTTGCATTAACACCAGTGCTTCCTGAACCATCTTAGAGGTATCTTTCTAGAATACTATTTTTACACCTACATCATCCATATTGCTTACAAAAATTAGATTTCTGGCCAATGCATGAATGTGTAGAACACCAAGAAGTGTTCTAATCCTTCCACCTTGTAGCTTCAACTTTACTTTTCCACATTCGACAATTCTGGCCTTCCTATCATCCCCTAGGAAGACATCACCACCATCATATTTCTCATACTCGTAGAACCACTACCTATGGGGAGTGAAGTGAAAGGATGCACCTGAGTCAATCAACCATGACTCATGACTACAGATATAAAGCTCCCCCTTGAAGCTGAAACTTGGCTCTGATACCAAATGTAGGTTTTAACGCTATACATAAATTATCTACAAACGAATCTTAAAATAGAAAATAAACAATAGCGAGAGCATAAAACATAAAATAGATAAACACAGAGATTTTACCTTGGATCCCAATTCGGGATGACCAACTTGATTTTTCATTATATTCCTTTTAGTGTTACAACACATATATATACATGCCGAAGCATACATAAACCCCAATCCATTAACCCTGGATTAGAACATAACCGTAGTTCCCTTGACTAGATCTACAAAGTAAAAGGGGAAAAAAACCATCGTTCCTCAAAACCATGTGCAAACCCATGCACAAAACCATGGGTGGGACTGCGCACCGGAAAATGCTACGGATGAACTATTGAGATCTGTTTTGGGTAGTTTTTGGTAAGGACTCCTGCTAGCTGTGTGCACAAACATCGTCAGTCCTGTTGTGTGCAGACCCCGCTGGCTGTGTGCGCGGGTTGTGACTTGGGTTTGTAACTGGTTTTGGATGCTAATGAACATGGAATTTGTTATGTTATCTGAATTGGTTGTATTCACTACTGAAGTACCTATGTGTGATTTTAATTAACTACGATTATGTCTATGATATATGAATTAGATTTGATTGTGTTAATGATATATAAATTAGCTGCTATTGTGTTATTATGTGATGATAATTGTTGATGTGCACGTGGATGCGAAGGTGTTGATAAGATATGATTAATAATAGTAGGTTTTTTTATGTTTACATGTTGATTATATTTTTAAGGGCTCGATAATAGGCTTGTTTATGTGCGAACCTGATAGAACTCGACAAGATCTGCCTCAATTACCTACTCTCTCACAGGGTGTAGAAACCTGGTTCCAGCACCCACCCATACTACTTCTTGTGAGACCTTGGCCTGCGAAAGTGGGTGATTACCGAAAGGGATAGTAGTATAGGTGTTTGTTGGGAAACCTTAAATCTAAACCTGGTTGAGGACCCCTCAAGACAACACCAACAAATATACATTTCTCCCCCTTACTGTCCAACTTATTCCTTAACTAATCTGGGACATGTGCATATGCCACACATCCAAACACTCTCATGTGAGTGACAACTTGCTTTGTTCCACCCCATGCTTCTTCTGGAAATTTGTTTATAACAACTTTGGTTGGATATCTATTTATAATATAAGTTGCACAATTGATAATTTCTTCCAAATGTTCATTTGGAAAATTATTTTCCTTCAACATACTTCTTACCATTTCCATGATGGTCCTATCCTTTCTTTCTACTACACCAATTTTTTGAGGTGTATAGCTTGTGGTGAACTGATTTTTTATTCCATGCTCATTGTAGAAACATAGGAAATATTTGGAGATATATTCTCCACCTCTATCAGTTCTCAACTCTTTTATGTAATGTCCACTTTGCTTCTCAATAAGATATTTGAAGTAGTAGACTTTTTCTAACACTTCACTTTTTTGTTTTAGGAAATAGACCCATGTCTTCCTTATGCAATCATCTATATGTTTCAACATATAATGACTTCCATATAATGATGGCGTTTCCATTGGTCCACACAAACTGAGTGGACAATCTCCAAGGGTTCCTTTGCCCTTATACTCTTTCCTACTGGAAATTATTCCTCGTGTTCTTTTCCCAAGATGTAGGCTTCACATAGGCTGGCTCGTTTCTTTATGAGTGGTAATCCCTTTAACATGTATTTTTTATGCAACAAATTCAAACCTCTGAAATTGAGATGTTCAAATCTCAAATGCCATAACAATTTCTCGCTTTCACTTCTTCTTAAAAGACTTATTGTGTGACAGCTGCCACAACACCTCCTTCCTTCAAGTCTAATATGATCTTGAGAGGAAACATCCTATTACTTGTCATATGCACTTTTGCAATGACTTGTCTACTTGGAGGTATATCCATGATTGTGCACACATCATTCTTAAAAACACATTGTAGCCCTTATTCACGAGTTGTCCAATGCATAAAAGGTTACATTTCATGATAGGGACATAATAGAAATATGGCACAAACTTCTTCTCTCCCTTCCTTGTCAGTATGTTTTACTCTTCCTTTCCCCATAATAAAGACCTTGTTGTCATTCCCCCTTGTCACTTCAGATTTTACACTCTCATCTAGATTGGAAAACATTTCTATGTTTCCAGTCATGTGCTTACTACACCCTGAATCTAATAGCCATACATCTTCTTGTTTTTCTTGTGCTACACTACAAGTTAAAAGTGCATTTCCTTGGTTCTCATTTTCTTTTGTAAAATTTACGCTAGGTTTACTACCCATGTCATTTTTCTTCTTTCTTCATTCATTTGCATAATGACCATAATTTTTGTAATAATGACATTGGACTTGAGATATATCATACCTTTGTCCTTGTGCTTGATTTTGTACTTGATTCTGGCTTGAGCTTTGGCTTGGATTCTGATTGCTACCCCTTCCACTTGTGCTTGCAACGCTGCTTCTTCCATCCTTTGTGTGGGCTTCTTCCTCGACCTATACCTTGAATAAAAGACATTTGTGTCTTAAATGCATGCTCGAATGAGGATTTTGTTGCTCTATTCAGTCTGTGCTCATGAGACATTAGTGATGCATGAAGCTCATCCACTGAAAACTGTGAGAGATCCTTTGTCTCTTTTATGGCCACTACTATGGCATCAAATCTTGATGGTAGAATTCTTAAGACTTTCTCCACTATTATCCTTTCTTCAAGTGTCTCTCCATGAGAACTTTTCTGGGTAACCAACCTAATCACATGTGTGAAGAATTAATCTATGTTATCAGACCCTTTCATACAAAGAGTTTCAAAATCTCATATCATCATTTGAATTTTTTTTGTCTTCACCTTTTCCATGCCTTGATAGGCTTTCTGGAGAGTATCCCATGCCTCCTTAGACTTTTTTGTTGTTGCAATCCTTGGAAAAGTACTCTCATGTACTGCTTGAAAAATATAAAAGAGGGCTTCGGAATCCTTCTTATTATTTTCTCTCAACAAATCTCTTTGTGCTTGTTTCAAAGCATTTTATGCTGCTACATCTACTGTTTCTTGGAAACCATGTTCAACCAGCTCCCAAATATCTCATGAAGCTCATCCACTAAAAACTGTGAGAGATCCTTTGTGTCTTTTATGGCCACTACTATGGCATCAAATCTTGATGGTAGACTTCTTAAGACTTTCTCCACTATTCTCCTTTCTTCAAGTGTCTCTCCATGAGACCTTATCTAGGTAACCAACCCAATCACATGTGTGAAGAGTTAGTCTATGTTATCAGACCCTTTCATACAAAGAGTTTCAAAATCTCTTATTAGCATTTGAATTTTTGTGGTCTTCACCTTTTCCATAGCTTGATAGGCTTTCTGGAGAGTATCCCATGCCTCCTTAGGCTTTGTTGCTGCTGCAATCCTTGGAAAAATACTCTCATGTACTCCTTGAAAATTATAAAAGAGGGCTTTGGAGTCCTTCTTCTTATTTTCTCTCACCAAATCTCTTTTTTCTTGTGTCAAAGCATTATATGATGCTGCATTTGTTGGTTCTTGGAAACCGTGTTCTACGAGCTCCCAAATATCTTGTGATGAGAACATGGCCTTCATTGTAATGGACCAATAATTATAATTCTTCCCATTGAATTGTGGTAGATGGTGATTTATCAGGCTTGTGCCTACTGCTACCATCTTGATTGTGTAAACACAAACTTTCTCACTATTGTAAAAGCTTTCTCATTGTTGGAGATTTGAGCTTCTACAAATAATCTTACAGCTTCTTTAGTAAAGACTCCTTATTTCACTGAGAGCCTAGAACTTCTTTGATAACATGTTGGAATCCTTGAATAAACAAAAAAAAGAGGGATGCGTTCCCCCGAAAACACATCGAATGCAAAATATATGTGAAAATAACAGTCATACAATTCACAGACAGACATCGCGAAAAACAAGAGAGAAAAAAAAACTTTTTTCATTCATCTCTCAGAACATATGAGAATTACGTTGCTTTAATACAAAATTTGACAGAGTTTGAAAATTAAATGCATTTTAATGCTTGACAGGATGAATAACCACAAAATCGTCCTTTTACAGCGAAAGCCCGATTCTTTAGTTTCTTCATGAAACTGCGTATAGAACACAAAAAATACGGACTTGAAAATTTATAGGTTTCGGCTTTGAAACGACATCGCATCCGCGCCCTCATCACAAACTACATTTTGGCGATTTCAACTTTTAACTGGCACGTTACGCCACTATGAAGGGACCTCGGGGTACAACTCATCCATCGGTTTTGTGCCCCTGTAGTAGATATCAACCATTGATCTTGGTCAAAAAGGCACCTGACGAGGTCAAATGTGGAGGCACCTTTTGGTTTAAACAGCGGGCTACTTGTGCCCGTGAGTTACCATTGATCTGAGATCAATGGTGACTGTGCTTGTTGATCTGCATGGGTGTTAACGCATCGCATCGCAACATAAAAAGGATAAATTACGGGCGCTAAAAGGTAAGGCTGAAAACATGTGAAGTGCGAAGTGCAGGTGGAAAAAAAGGTAAAAAATAAATCTTGCGAAGTGCAGTATGTGGGCACTTAAATGGTGGAAAGTGTGAAAAGAGAAAAGGTAAGGAATAATTAAATAACAAAGGTTTGTGGGCAAATTGTTAATGTGTTAAAGGTTGATGGGTCCCACCAATATCGCATCGGCAAAAACTTAGCTTTCGGCGAAGGCTTAAGAGGTAACGTATAAAATGTGCACACTGCAATATGTGGGCAAAAAGGTAAGTGAATACGGTGGCTAAATAATTAAATGCAGATTGTGGCTCGTGTACTCTGTTCTTTACTTTTTTGTGGAGAAACGCTTGCGGGTTTGGATTTGTGTTTTGTCCTTCCTGCAACAAAGAGGTTGAGAGTGTTTCCAACAGTTGCAAGGGAGGTTATTAATGTATCGTCGTCATTTTCCAATTCTGACATTGACACAAACAACAACAGCAGTGATTGAAAGAAAAAGAATCTAAAAATTTCAGTACATGAGATTGATTTGAATCCATCAAGAAGTGACAATAATGATTTGTGTCCATCAACAATTATGACTAATAATAGTGTTGAGTTTCCTAGTAACCATACTAAATTTACTTGTCGTAGCAAAGATATTTGGTTGTAATTGCATTTTTACAATTTTACAAAGGTATCAAATGGAAAACATGCTAGGTAATTAAATGGATAACAGGATCAGTCGAGGAATATTTGAGTATACTACCTGTTCGTGTAGATACATTTAAGGCCAAGAACAGGGATGGAATCTGATGAGAAAATTTCTTGCCATAAGATGATTTGTTCGTCAAATACAGTTAAAAATATTGCCAAATCTTTAATATATTTAGTTGAAGTTTTGAAATTCAAACCCTAGCCAGCCTAACCCTGAAAAATAGAAGCTCTAGTTAGGAAATTATTTTCTATACAAATTTATCTATCATTATAATTTTATTATTCTTTTGTTAAAAATATATATTCATCAATAAAATTCTAATAACAATATTTTTAGCAAGGTTTTATTTAATAATGTTGATATGCATTTTACAACTAGTGTGAGGGAGATTTGTAATTTTTTTAGCTATTCAATTTAGAGTGGATAAATTTATTTAAAATAATAAAAATAAAAATGTATTTTATATAAAAATAAAATATATTCTAAATAAAAAAATCATTATCATTTTATTAACTTGGTTCATGGTAAGAGAATGACCAAATTCTTTTTCACTCTCAAATTGCTTTGCATTTAAAGACATTTGATTTTTCTAGCCATATAGAATTAAGATGGATCTATCCTAATTTAATTTATCTTTTTAAATATAGAATCAAGTTTTCAACAACCATAATAATAATAATACATAATTTATATTTTTAAAATTTTCATTTAGATTTATTTTTATTTTATTTTATTTTGATATTACAATACCACTAAACATTACAATACCACTACTATATTGATTAAAATATCCATGTATCTACATTTAAATATTCCAAAAACTTGAATAAATTGTTTCAAGCTCTATGCTAGCTATATAATATATAAGCGTCCCCAAAGAATGGGTTAAGAACATTGTTAGCACTAATAGTAAAATTAAGCACTAGTTCCGCTACGAACAAACTGTAATTAGGAACAATAGAGGAAGAAATCAGTTAGTGATACCGACAACAGCAATTTCTGCTACAAAAGAATGATTAAAAGCTCGCTTATTTAGATGACAAAGAATTAGCAAAGCATAAATGATAGCAGCACCGATAGAAAATGTGTTGGAGATAAGAGTTGGATAAGTTATTAGAACAAGACAAAATACATCAATAAAAATAGGATCATTATTTATTAGTAATAGAAGAAATTAATAATATAATTTTTAATTATTTTAAAGTTCAAATAAAATTTTATTAAATTATGAGGATGTGTATTTTACAGCCACCATGGGGATCTTTGTAGGTTTTGTTTAATAATAATAGAAATAGTAAAAATAGAAATGAATATATGTATTTACTTATTTTAAAATTAAAAAAATCAGAAAATATTAAGATTTTTATTGTTATTTGAAAAATAAATTTGTATTTTAAGATATTTCATTTTTCTTTCTCTCAACATTTGGTAGATCAGATCTCTTTTCATTGGAAGAGAAATTTTCATGTCAAGGCATTACATCCCTTTCTCTCTCAACACTTGGTAGTTCAAATCTCTTCACTTGAAAATAAATTTGCATCTCAAGACATTTCATTCATCTCCCTCTCAACACTTGTAGATTAGGAGTTCAAATGGATCTAACATAGTTTAATTTCTCCCTTTAATTAATTTATATTCAACATGAATACCATGAATATCATGGGTCAATACCATATGTTCTCATAACCTTAGAGGTCAAAAAAAACATGTGGTAACCAAGTCAAAAACACCACCACCAACAACAAAATTGATGTAGAATTTTTGTATTTGTTATTTTAGCTTAAACACCACCAACAACAACGATGAAAGGGCCATAGCCAATGTAAAATGTTTCTCCCATGAATGAAAATTTTTTAGTTGAACTTTCGAAATAATTCAAACGTTTCTAGCAGTTGTAGTTTGTTTGAATGCATGGATTGAAAAATATTAAGAATGGATGGAATCTAAAAGATTAAGATGAATATGTGCATGCATGAGGTTGTGATTCTATTATAAAAAGATGTATCTTTCAATCAAGATTCATCCTCTGTCTCTTTCAATCAAAGATTGATCAGATGTCCCTTTCAATCGAGATTCATCTTAATTTGGAAGTGTATATTTACAAAATCATGTATATTTATTTCACAATGAACATGCATAAATGAAAGAGGAGAAGCTGGATGGTGAGTGCAACCGTCCAGAGTCAAAAGTACACTTGTCCCTATCCATGATGTAAGCCATCTATTTCCAATTTCATCATTTTTAAAGTAATTTACATAGTTCAATCCGATATATTATTCTTCTTTCCATGGAAATGGGCAGCCACAACAATGGTTCTCCATCTCAAATCCAATCACAATTATCTGGAACCACAACGCTTCCTCCCTCGTCACTTCAATCTCAACTTACAACACCTCAAGAACAACAAGGACAGTATCATCATACCCCAAATATGAGGGTTGTGGACTTGTGGCAAGTCAAAGATTTTTGAAAACCAAACGGATTGGCAACCATTAATGTCCAGAAACAACGACTCAATGCAAAAACCACGGGGTGCAACCGCCTAGATACGGTGCCAACCCGAATCCAGGACCCTCAACCTCATCATGATTAGCCTCAACTTATGCATTCTGATGAAAATTTTGGTGCTGGAGCAAGCATGCAAATAAACTACCCTTATTCATTGGGACAATTCAAGGCATCATTCTCATGACAAAATGTAATTGTGATACAAGAGGGATTCAATCCAATCTTTCAATTCCATCAACAAAATTCAGATCCAAACTCAGGTGTTGGAGCAAGCATGCAAAGAAACTACCCTTATTCATCGGGACAATGCATGACATCATCTTCATCATCACCTATCGCTGTGACATAAGGGGGATTCAATCCAATCATTCAGCACCACAATCTTGCAATCCCCACAGGAAATTCAAGATTCAATCAAGAGTCTAGGTCAGCTAATGTTTCTAGTACTTTAAGAGGAAATATAGCACCACCTTCTGAATTTCGACTTTCACTAGGATGGAACTCCGAGAAGGATATAAATGCAATTGATATTAGAGTTCTTGAATAAACAAAACACAAATGGATGTGTTATATGCGGAAATAATAGTCATACAATTCACAAATAGACAGCGCAAAAAAAAGGAGAGAAAAAAAAATGTGTTTCATTCATCTCTTTGAACATATGAGAATTAAATTGCTTTAATACAAAATTGGTCAGAGTCTAAAAATTAAATGCATTTCAATGCTTGACGGGACAGATAACCACAAAATCATCCTTTTGCAGTGAAAGCCCAATTTTTCAGTTTCAACACGAAACTGCGTAGAGAACACGAAAAAGACAGACTTGAAAATTTATAAGTTTCGGCTTTGAAACCACATCGCATCCATGCCCTCATCACAAATCGCAGTTCGGTGATTTCAAATTTTAATTGGCGTAACACGTCACTATGGAGGGACCTCGGGGTATGGCTCACTCATCGATATTATGCCCCCATAGTAGGTATTAATCATTGATCTTGGTCAAAAGGGTGCCGAACGACATCAAATGTGGAGGCACCTTTTTGTTTAAATAGTGGAATGCTTTGTGGCATGGGTTATCGTTGATCTGAGATCAATGGTGACCAGGCCCGTTGATCTACATGGGTGTTGATGCATTGCATCACAAAATAAAAAGGATAACTTGCAAACGCTAAAAGGTAAGGCTTAAAACATGCAAAGTGCGAAGTGCGGGTGGAAAAAAAGGTAAAACATAAATCTTGCGAACTGCGTTATGTGAGCACTTAAATGGCGGAAAGTGTGAAAAGAGAAAAGGTAAAGAATAAAAAAATAACAAAGGTTTGTGGGTGGATTGGTAATACAGTAAAGTTTTATGGGTCCCACTGATATCACATCCATGAAAATTTAGCTTTCGACGAAGGCTTAAGAGGTAAAGATTAAAACTTGTAGGTTGTGATATGCGGGCAAAAAGGTAGGTGAATACAATGGGTAAAGAATTAAATGCAGAGTGTGGCTTAGGTACTCTGTTCTTTCCTTTTCCATGAAGAAACACCTACAGGTTTGGAACTGTGCTTTGTCCTTCCTACAACAAAAATTCAATGAAGTGTGGGTTGCTACCAGACTTTTTTCATGGTGGTTTTTGACCTGCAATGCTACAAAAAAATTTCACCATTGTTAAATAATTCTCTTATGAAATGGAATTTGGCATCAATATGCTTTGTTCTCTTGTAGAAAAAAAAATTCTTTGACAATGCAATTGCTGAGATGTTATCACAGAAAATTGTGGTTCCTTTGTCTTTCTCATGACATAAATCACTCAACATTGTTCTCATCCAAAATGCTTGGCATGTTGCTATTGTTGTTGCTACATATTCAACTTTTGCTATTGATACTGAAACTATTGACTGCTTCTTGGAAGCCCATGAAATGGCTCCTAATCCCAAATGAAAGAAATACCCTAATGTGCTCTTTCGGTCATCTACACTTCCAGCCAAATCACTATTAATGTATCCAATTAGCTTTAAATTATCGAATGTGGAGTATAGAACACCATACTCCTTTGTTCCATTTACATACCTAGATATTATCTTGCCTTCCTACCAATCTGTCTCCTTGGGTGTTTCCATGAATTTGGATATCAAACTTACTGCATACATTATATCAGTCCTAGTTGCAGTTAAATATGTTATACTTCCAACAATGGTCTTGTACAATGTCATATCGACATTCTTGCTACAATCTTCGTTGCTCAATTTCAACCCTATGATGATTGGAGCTGATGAAGGCTTGTTGTTCTGCATATTGAACCTCTTTAAAACTTCTTCAACATACTTTTCTTGGGAGATAAAAATCCCCTTTTTTAGTTTTCTTTACTTCTATGCCCAAAAAATATATTAACAAACCCAAGTCAGTCATTTCAAACTCACTCTTCATGAATGTTTTGAAATCATCAATGAGAGAAACATCATTTCCTGTAAAAATAAAATCATCTACATACAAAACAATAATAAGGATATTATTGTCATTTTCTTTGATGTAGAGTGTAGGTTCACCATCGCACTTTTCAAACCCATTGTCCACTAGGTAGGAGTCAATCCCATTGTACCATGCTCGCGGTGCTTGTTTCTACCCATAAAGAGATTTCTTCAACTTACACACCTTGCGTTATTGGATTTCTATTTCATAGCTAGGAGGTTGTTCAACATAAAAATCCTCTTTCAGCACTCCATTCAAGAATGTTGACTTCACATCATTTGATAAAATTTCCACTTTTGTTGTGCTGCTATGGACAACACTATCTGCATTGTCTCCATCGTTCCAACTGGTGCAAAGGTTTCCTCATAGTCTCTACCTTGCTGCTACTTGTAGCCTTTGAGAATTAGCCTTGATTTTTACCTTTCTATGTTTCCTTCAATGTTTCTCTTGGCCTTATAGACCCATTTCACTCCAATAACTTATTTTCCTTGTGTGAGGTCCACTAACGCCCATTTGTCATTATTTTATATTGCTCATATCTCTTCATTCATTACTTCAATCCATTTTTATTCTCTCACTGCATCTTCAAATGGATTGGTTCATCAACATGTCAAAATAAAGAAAATAAAGAATTCATCCCAACATTACTTTCAACTTATTCTTTCTCATAAATTTCATTTAATTTTCTCAATCTTGGTCTTCTTGTATTTCCTGAATATGTGCTTGGAGCTGCAGTTGAACTTGAGGGAGTTCCTGATCCCTGTGGTGTGCTTGGGGAAGCACTTTCTTGGTTTCTCAATGCTGCTCTATTGCTTGCTTGCGATGTACTCTGTTAATCTTGTGTGGGTGGAGGAGGAGCCACCATTGAGGAATTATTTTCTGCAATCAATTACGCTTTGTCTTCATGTGAAATACATGTATTCACATTCACCTTCTTCTCTAAACTTCCATCCCAAGCTTCTTCTTATATGAGTCAAACATCTCTGTTGATTATTACTTTCTTGGTAGATGGATTATAGAGCTTTTAAGCCTTGGATTCATCACTGTATCCAACTATTAGAACAGGGTCCCCTAGATGCATTTTGATATGTTCCAACATTGATTTTTTTATATATTTTTGTAGTAATTGGTCTTTCACAGGGGATTTGGGGTGGGTCAAAGCCCCCAATATATTGTAATGGGTCAAAGGGTAGACCTAGACTCTGCAAACCATGGTTTGCGGACCACAGGATAGCACAGGCTATGATGATATGAATAGATAGATAGTTTGAGTCTAGAAGTAAGTAAGGTTAATGGTACAGCTGAACTGTTGAGATCTATTTTGGGTAGTCTTAGGTAAGGACTCTTTTTGGCTGTGTGTGGGGAGATCCTAAGTCCTTCAGTGTGCGGACCCCACTGGCTGTGTTCACATGTTGTGACTTGGGTTTGTAACTGGTTTTGGATGCTAATGAACACACAATCTGTTATGTTATCTGAACTGGTTGTATTCACTTCTTAAGTTACACCTCTGTGTGATTTGAATTAGCTGTGATTGTGTCTATGGTATATGAATTAGCTGTGATTGTGTCAATGATATATTGAATTAGCTGCGATTATGTTATTTTGTGATGATAATTGTTGATGCGCACAATGATGCCAAGGTGTTGATTAGATATGCTTAATGATAGTAGCTTTGTTTATGTTTACATGTTGATTATACTGTTAAGGGCTCGATAATTGGCTTGTTTATGTGTGAACCTGATAGAACTGAACAAGATCTGCCTCAATTACCTATTCACTCACAGGGTGTGGAAACCTAGTTCTAGCACCCACCCATGTTGCTTCGGGTAAGACCTTGGCCTACAAATGTGGGTCATTGCCAAAACTGCCAGTAGTATAGGGGTTTTTTGGAAAACCTTAACTCCGAACCTGTGTCAGGACCCCTCAAGCCAACAAATGGTTCTGTTGCCGGGACAGGGAGAATTTTGAGAGAGAGATCAGATAATGCCACGAGTCCATTGGAGACTTGAGAAATTGGAGCTCGAAGACTAGTTTGAAAGACAGATTCAGGAATTTTCTATGAAAGAGAATCGCAACACGAAGCTAGCTACTGAGAAGTGAAAGAAAAAATATATTTTCACCGAATTATATGAAATTTTTTTTGTAACTTTTTCACACGAACTCCACGAGTGTCTAGCAAGGCTAGTTGAATTCCAGACCTGTTCGAAAGACGATCAAGTTACGCAGTGGACTCCAGAATTGATTCAACAGTTGGAGAAGGTTGACAACACAATCACCTAAACTATAGATCATTGGGTGGATAGTGTGTTATGAGGATTTGTAACAGAATTCGTAGTCAATCAGTTTGTATCCTACTCTGAGGCAGAGTGGAGGTTATTCAAAGGATTCCAAGGTAAGTTCTTATGAACATTGCCGCTACTAATTAAAAAATTACTATGCGAAAAGGGAATTTTGTGTAGCCACATGGAATGAATGACCTTTGATTCGAGTGGGAATACAACACGAAGTGGTAAGTACTACCGAGTCAACCAAGAAGTGGATAGAACCATCTACAACCAGTAAGAGAGCCAATTGCGCACGTAGGAACTAGTCCTCCAGCTACACCATCGTCGAGTGAGAATAAGGGCAAGAACTCCCATACACCTATGCCATTACCGGAAGAAGATATGGCCACACACATGAAGTTTCCCACCTTCAAGGGTGTAGGAGACGAAGACATGGATTGATTTTGGTTTGTAGCCGAATCAATATGGACTGCGTAGAATGTTGCTAGCGATATTGTAAAAAGGGTGGAGCTATCCCTTGCCTTTGAAGGAAGGGCCCGAGATTGGTTCATGGGGTACATAGGCCAACATGTGGATTCATCAATATAAGAGATTAAGAATGCTTTAAAGTAATAGCTTCGAAAGCCTAAGTCCTACACTCAACTGGTGGTTGACTTGAAAGACTTTAGACAAGGACCCATTGAGTCAGTATGGGAGGCTGATTAGTGGCTAAAGAAGGTGATCAGAGATGGGCGATTTAAGAATGAGGATAGAAATCATGATGAATGGTTCATCGCCATGTTATTACCAGACCTTCGCAGACCTATGGGTTAGAAAGTGATTGAGACACAAGAGAAAGCCTTGGAGATTTCTATGAAGCTAGAAGCTACGCCAAGAGACGATGCCCAGTTTTGGGTATAGCATATCCAGGGACAACTGGTTGCAATGGACCTCAAAATTCAGAATTTGTGGAAAGAGAGAGGAAAAGAACCTAGCCCAGATGTATGGTGCATAAGATACATGTTGTCAGGCCACACCAAGGATCAATGTCCTTTGCTGGTTGATTACATGCAGGCTGGGGGGCCCAACCCATTGCACCCTAAAGAGGCTGCGGGACCAAGTGGTCCCATGTTATCGTGTGCTAACTGTCGCGTAGCTGGACTACATGATACCAACCACTGCCCCCATATTGGTGCCTATGTATAGAGTTGAAGCAACAATGATGCCAATTCTGCTCATCTGTGGGACATGATGAACATAGCTGCCAGACATATGACTTAATGATAGACCAAGGAAACCTGTAGAGGGTACAGACTAACCCTTCTTCACCACTATCTCCCTTAGGATGAGGAGGCTCCCCCACCAGAGGCCAGGGGTGGGGGAAGAGGTGGAAGCGCAGGTTGGGAAAGAGGACAATTTATCTATTATAATTGTGGATTAGTAGGGCACTTTGCAAGAGGCTTTTCAAACCTTGCACGACAATCTTACAGATATTGTAGACAATTGGATCATGTGATCCAATATTTTCTAGTACTGAAAGAAAAAATTCAATAAAAAAAACATACGCCCACGTAGAATGTGCAAAGGGTTAAGGAACAACCACGTGATGAGGGACCCAATATTAATGTCATAACACGCAGCGACATGGCTACTAGAGGAGTTGAGGAAAGAAGTGGAGCTGAACCCCTTATCCAAAAATCCGTTATCAAAAAGGAAAGTTTGGACCTACAAAAGGAGAAAGAAACCTTCATAGAAGCTCACAAAGACTTTACCAAGGATGAGTCATCTACTTCCAAGGCTCCAACAAACCTAAAAGCGGACAACGAAGTTAAACCATTCCTACATGCATGTATAAGGTTGCTACGCAACTAGAAGGTAGTAGAAAACCTTCAAGCACTAATAGACAATTGTGCATAAAATACTGACCCTCCAACATAAGTTAAATATGCTCACAAAATTTACAATCATAAGAAACACATTGGTCAAGAAATGCAACTAACAGCACAGATTGGCGATTATGAAATGGATTGGGTCATCCTCGATCTGGGATCCAATGCGAATGTCGTAGCCAAATAGACATGGAAGAGGATGGGAGAACCTAAACTGGAATGGTCTACGATACAGTTGTGCATGGCTAAAAAATAGAATATCACACCATTGGGGAGACTATCAAATATTATGGTAGATATCGTAGGGGTTAAGGTATATGCGGATTTTGAGGTAATTCAAATTGTAGAAGATGCGTACCCTCATATTGCGCTCGTGGCACTGGATTGGGCTATACACATGGGAGGAATTATGAAATTGAAGAAGAGAAGCATGGTTTTTGAGAATGAGGGTACGAGAGTAGTAGTCCCTCTAGACCCAGCGGAAGGAGAATGGTATACAGAACCTGTGTGCAAAGAAGATGACGGGGATCATATCTATAAAGTAACAGCTCAGGACGAGGATTGGATTAATGTCTGATGGCATGATTTTCTCGGAGGAAGATATTGAATGCCTCTCTGACTACAACAGGGAGATTGAAAAATGGCAGAATAAGTTACATGACGTATCTGTGCTATGGTGTCAGAGGATCACGAAGAGCTTCTAGTGTTTCTCCTCAGAGGTAAGAGAGATGCCTTCATTTAATGGTTCTGGTAGTATTAGGGATTTTTTTAGAGAATTCGAAGTATAAGTCCCAAGGGAGCGAATAATGTGGGCGCTTAACCTTGCCATGCATACGACCCCTGCAGGGTGGTGGGAATCTCATAAGGGGACGTTTCAGGATTGGGAGGAATGTCGCAAGGTGATGATCCTACGGTCTGAACCTTCGGTTCACTTACGGATGGATAATTTCCTTGGCCAAGGGGACCCATGCAAGCACTTGGCCATATGGATGGAAGTGTGGTGTGAAAGGACCGTGGATGAATGGGTCCACTTGTTCATTCATGCCTTGGGGCCAATCCCCACGGCATGGTATTTCGCTGCAGAGCTACATCAACGTGCCCACCACTGGGAGACCATGAAGGATGATTTTTTAGGGACGTTCCGATTGATAGGTGGATCTAAGGTATTAGATGATGCCCTATAGGATATAGATGCCCTAGTATTTGATGAATCATGCCCTCGTGTTGAGTATGGGATGCCAGCTTGGGATACGTAGATGGAGGATATTGCTAATTTCCACAATCCATCATTGGAGGAATGTGACGAATACCCGCAAAATATCACTATCCCAGAATCAGAGGGTGAACGCACAGTTGCTGGACACCCACTGTAGACCATCGATATGACTGAGCCTCTTAAGCTAAGGGAATTCAACATTGGAACAAAAGAACAACCTCAGCTAGCTAATATTGGGGACTACTGGGATGGTGATACCATTACAAAAGTCACAGAGCTTCCCATGGAGTACCAAGACATGTTTCCTACGAAATTATTATAACTGAAGGGTATTACAGGGGACCTAAGGGTCATGCACATCACTTTAAAACTAGATGCATGCCCTGTCAAGCAGCGACATTACCACTTGAACCCCAAGTATATGAAGAAAGTCAGGGAAGAAATTGAAAAAATTCTAGCCGGAGGTATCATCGAACTAGTAGAACAATCAGATTGGGTAAGCCCTATGGTGCTCCAAGAGAAAAATACTAAAGGCGAAATAAGAATCTACATCGACCTGCGCAATTTGAATGATGCCTGCGTACATGATCCCTTCCCTACACCATTCTCTGATGAAATCCTCGATAGTGTGGGAGGGAAGGAAGCATATTAATTCAATAACGGGTTTTTGGGCTACCATCAGATTATGATCGCACCGGAAGATCGCATCAAAACTATGTTCACCACCAAATGGGGATCCTTCCAATACATCGTGAGATTGTTTGGGATAAAAAATGCCCCTGCCATATTTTCATGGGTAGTGGTCGCAGTATTTAAGGAGTTCATTCACAAGTTCTTGGAGGTATACTTTGATGATTGGACAATATTTGGATTGGTAAAGAAGCACATCTCGAACCTGTGCATGTTTTTGGATGCCTATATAAAGCACCATATTTCCTTAAATATTAAGAAGTTCATATTTTACGTACCTTTCGGGATCTTGTTAGGCCACATATTCTGTTGGCAGGGATTGATGGTTGGCCTTGCCAAAGTAGTAGTTATCATCAAATTAGCGGTCCCTACAATTGAGAAATATTTGTGCTCCATCCTCGGGCACACAGGCTACTAGAAGAAGTTCATTCAAGGGTACACATTGATCACGACACCCATGGAAAAGTTGCTAAAGAAGGAAATTTCATTTATTTGGGACGCAGAGTGTCAGAAGAGTTTTGAGATACTCAAGGAAAAGATGGTCTCTACACCTATCCTCATATTTTTTAAATGGGTGAAAGTTTTCCATGTCCATATATATGCTTCAGGGATCGCCCTATGAGCTGTCCTTACGCAGCCCAGGGAGGGGGACATTGACCACCCAGTTGCATTTGCTAGTAGAAAACTCTCTAGTGCGGAGTGTAACTACTCCACTACCGAGCGCGAGGGGCTGCCCATGGTATATGCCTTGCAGAAATACTGGCATTATCTACTAGGAGGGCACTTCAAGATGTTCATGGATCACTCTTCTTTGAAGTACGTAATCAATAAGCCTGTGTTTGGGGGGGGGGGAGATTTTCTGATGGTTATTGCTATTTCAATAATATGTCTTTAAGATAATTG